>JAGFNX010000449.1:0-36427 GCA_017657125.1 Scopulariopsis brevicaulis
GGGGGGGGGGGGGCAGGGGGGGGGGGGGAGSGGGGGGGGGGGGAGGGGGGGGRGCGGGGGGTGGGAGGGCGCTTAGCAGGTGGTCGGTTGCGGATGATGGAAAGGAGTATCCCATTGTCACGGATAGGGCGCTGCTCGTTGTGAAGTGGGTGGCGGAGGTACCGTTTGTTAGTATGGGGACTGCGAAGAAGAAGAGGAGGGTTTTGGGGAGGGGGAGGAGAGAGGGGAGGGGGGGTGAGGGCGGGAAGGAGAGGGAGAGCGGGAAGGGGGTCGGGGGTAGGGCGGAGGGAGAGGGTGAAAAGGAGGAAGATGGTAAGGGTGGCGAGGATGAAAAGGAGGGCGAAGAAGAGGCGTAAGGAGTTTCCGGGTCGTGCATGGTATGCTGAAGGCGGATGGGGGAGCAGATCAACTGCTGCGTATCAGCGTGATTTCACCGGGAGGCAGTCCTGCAGAGGGTATCTATCCAGCGAGCGGAAACTACAGCGGCTGTGATTGGTACATGCACCGCCAGAGATCAAGAGAAGTTGAGAAGTCGAGAAGCTCGAGGAAGCGTCTATTGAACCGGCGGCTGGTCCGACTATCCTGCATCAACACCAGCGCGTTCCCAGCTCCTTTCCTCCCTATATGCAATGAAACACGGGTTAAAGTCCGGGTATATATCCACTAGACACCCACATCAGCTCTCCAAGTCCATTCCCGTCTATGCCTCCCACTAGAGATGCGTCACAGGCCCATCACTCACAGCAGCCAAAAAAATCCCCTCGAAATACCGCTACATCCCCACTAATCCAGGCGCATCCCGAAAACCAAGGTATATATCCACCTCAACTCACCACATGACGTCCCCCTGCCCGAAGTTCAAAAGCGCATCAATCTCCCCCAGCCCATCACTCTCCAGCGCCTGCATGAGCTCCGTCCTCTGCTCGAGACTAAGGCTCCCCTGCCGCGGGTACTCCTCCTCGACAAACTGCGCGCCGAACGGCGAGGCGAGCGGGCCGCCTAGGTTCGCGGGCGAGGCGAAAGGCTGCTGGGATGCGCCGGGGGGGTAGAACCCCCCGCATCCCCCTACGCCAGCCCCAGTCCCTGCCCCGGGTGCGGGGCCGGGTCCCCCTCCGTTGGGGAGGAAGGAGAAGGGGGTAGAGAAGGGGGCGTACCATACTGGCGGAAGGGGCTGCTGCGCCTGAGGGAAGGGAGAGGCGTGGGGTTGCGGCGAGGCGGGGAGGGTGTGAGGCGTGGAGATCATGGAAGCGGGCGTCTGCTGCGAGAGGATTGGCGTGGCGGACGCGCCGGGGAGCGGCGACATTGTCGTGGAGAAGCTAATCGACTCGGGCGGCGTGGGGATCGCCGAGAGACCGGGGGGCGTGTCACTAGGGTTAACGGGCGTTGTGGTAGCAGGCGGCGTCGGTTCGTCGCTCCCGGCCACACCCGCACCCGCACCCGCGCCCGGCACCTCACCAGGGAAATCAGGCGCAAAGTGCGAGAACCGCCGGCCCCCTCCCTCCCCGCTAGACGGGTTGAAAAAGATCGAGTTTGAGCGGAACGTAGGGCCTACGGGGCCCCCAGATTGCGGCGGGAAGGGCGCGTTGGCAAAGGAGAAGGATGGGTCCATGGCCCCGGGCTGCTGGTTGAAGACGTAGCCGAACTGCGGGGCCCCGCTGAAGTCTCCCTGCCCCTGCGTGTCTACCTGCGCGACGGGTGTGGCGCCCTGGGGGGTATGGTGCGGGTCCGGGAACGGCGCCGGGGTAGCGAAGGGGTTCTGGTTCTGGGCCGGGTCCGGCGCGTCGTACACCTGCAGGCAGGCGCGCGAGAGGACGGAGTACAAGTTCGCAGCAGCCTGGGTCCCCGGCCAGCGGTCGGTGCACTGCTCTAGTATATCGAGCGTGACGTCTGCCAGCTCCTCGACGTCCTCGCGCGGGTGGGCCTGCCGGATGTTGGGGTACGAGACCGACCAGAGAAGCACGTTGACCGACGTGTACAGATTCATGAGGAAAGTCCACGTCACGTCCACGGCGCCTGTCGACATCTGCTGCTTGGAGAGGTTGATGATGTAGGCGGCCGCGTCGTAGCAGATCTCGGCGGCCCGTGGCGAGGGCTGGGTTACCTGCGGGGACGGCCGGAAGAGGAAGATGCGCAGCTCGCAGTACTTTCCGGTGAACCTGTCAGACGCAAGGGTTAGCATGACTACTACCAGTATACACAGGCCCGCACATACCACGACTTGCACCACGCAGGCTTCTCCGGAGACTCATCCAGCCACGACTGGATCTTCTGCTCCATGCTCGCAAACCACGAGTGATTGTCATCCGACGGCCCATGCCTGTGCGTTTCGTAGAGCACCCGGCGAATCTCGCCCTGGATCATGCCCATCTTGGACGAGTGGATAGCCACCAGCTTCCTCTCACTCTCGGGTCCTGGCAATAGTCCCTCCTCGGTGATGTTCTCGTCGTCAAGCGCGGAAAAGAAGCCGACGTCAATCTCATCGTGGCTCTGCGCAAAGGCGTTCGGGCGCCCCATGGTCTCGGACAGGCAGAACTCAAGCGACATGATAACCCAGCTCAGCCTCCGCCGCAGGTCCAGCGCCAGAGCGCTCTCCAGCCCCTGGTCGTACGCCGCGGATATCGTCTTCTCGAAGCCGAGACCCGTGGCCTGGCTGATGCGCACAGCGAGGCCCACGACAAAATAGACGGCCATCCGCGCGGGCGTGAGGAGAGAGTACTGGGCAATCAGCACCAGGCTCTGAAGCGACTTTAGGTCCCGCGGGCGGATGACCTCCTCAAAGAGTTGCATCGCGGCGAGGTAGAAGCTGTCGGCGAGGCCGGCGTACTGGGGCTCGAGCCTGTGGAGGCTGATGGCGATGACCATGCGGACAACGTAGTTCTTGTAGGGATCTTCGCTCCCGGCGTATACGTCTTCCAGGTCGCTAGCGAACTGCTTCTCGTGAAGCACCGGCCAGAATATTTGGCCTGTGAGGAGTTAGCCATGTCCACCAACAATCCCTACCCCGATTCAAAGCGTCGCTTATGCTTTACCTCTTTGGAAGAAGACTTCCACCAGCCTGTTGACGACTTGCCTCGACGGCAAACTCGGCGCAGGGTGGTCGCTAAACATAGGATACGTGCTCTTCCTCCTCAGCGGGGGGCCGGTCCCCGTCATGGCGACGGACTGCATCCTCTTCTCCCGCCTCGCGCGCACCTCGGGTATGAGCTCAGATATGCGCTTCGAGTCGGTAAAAACCTTGGCCTCCTCCATCAATAGGCGCGACATGGCGATGCCGCTGCTAGGACCGAGGTAGCGGAGGGACTCGTCGCCGACGCTGAGGCGCACCAGGCCGCCGCGGCGCACGAGCTCGTCGCGATTGTGCGAGAAGTCACCTTCCTCCTCGGTCAGGGTCCGGAGCTCGGCCTCGAGCTGGCGGACGCGGTCCTGCAGCTTTATGACGTAGTGGCGGCCGACGCGCTTGCCCTTAGCGGTGTCGTAGTACTCGCATACGGAGCCGGAGCGCTCGCAGGGGAGGCAGCGGGGGAGCGACGGGTCGCATCGCGTCTTCCTCTGTGTCGGAGCGGCGTGTCAGCAGCTGTAGGGCATGGGTAGATCGGCAGGAAGAACGGTGCTGCATGGCATGGGGCGCCTGTCCGAGGAGTTGTCGACTAGGGGGGTTGCGGCGGGATGAGGCGGGGTAGGGGGGCCGGCGGCTTACCTGGCGACAGCGACAGCAGGCGGTCAGGGTGTGGGCGACGCGGTGCGAGGACCCGTCAGTCTCGGAGCTGTCATCGCGGCCGCGGCTCGAGGGCGGGCGGCGCGACGTGAGGCGGTTGTTCTGTCGGGGGGTGGGTGGGGCGTGGAAGCCCTGCTGGAAGACGGCGGCGGGGTCCATCAGCCCGTGCCCGTGAACCCCGAGCATAGCTGGAGAGCGGTCGTCTCTGTCGTCTCTCTCGTCTCGAGCGGGTTTTCGCGGCGGATCCAGGCGGGAAAAAATCGCGCGTTCGGGGCTGCTCCTGCCAGTTTCGCTTGCTAGGCGTGTCGGGGGAAGGCGCGGGTGGAAGTGTTGGAACTGGGAAGGTGGATGACGTCTGGTTTCTGAGTTGGTCCCGCCCGTTCAATTCCGCCCTTTCTCCGCTTTGTTTCACCCCCGTTTCCCGTTTTCTCCAATGTTCGAAACCCGCTCGCCCGCCTCGTCCCGTCTGCAGCCAAAAACGCGCAATTCTCGCCTGCGGGTACCCCCCACGGCATGCCTTGGCCCGCGCGGATTTTAAAACGGAACCGTTCGCAGAGCCTGGTATCAAACGTCTGGTATCAAACGTCTGCGAGCGGCCGGGACGACCTCTTGACTAGCGCGGATCAACGTTCGAGGCGCTCAGTAGTCCTGGCTAACACGAGAGAGTCTGTGGTCGAGCTCTACGCCGCTCAACCTTGTTTATTCCTTGTCTCTTCTTTCTTTTTCCTCTTTTTCCTTGCCGGTCCCGATCCTTGGAAACGGTGCGACCGGTTGCAAGACAGCCGGAGCTGGCAGCGAGCACGGCGGTTCGCGTCCTTGCTTCGAGGGTTTAATTCAGGGAGTCGTGCTTCGCTGCTCGAATCACATTCGGTCTCTGCCCTGTCGTGCGACTTTCACTGCATGCGGTCGAGGTACGTTAACGGAAGGGGATGCGCGGAAGACGACGTGGTATTCCGCTTCGTCGACATTCGTAAGCGCGGCACGCAAGGCAGATTGGAAACGGAAAAGAAAGGGAGCGGTGGGTTCCAGAAGGAAGACCTGCATGCAGCACACAAAGCATTGCGAATCGGCGGGGCGTCCCGCTGCGGGACAATTGATTCGGACTCGACGAGGCGCACACAATGCCATTCACATTCAACCTCGGACTCGAGCAACCTCATCTACATACATGTAGTCTCGAGCCATCACCACTTGTACGGAGCAGTCTAAAGATTCATGACGGGCAAGACTGCAAATGATTGACGTAGCAGGTACCCATATGGCCAGGCGCGAGCTCTGTCAAGGAGAGAACGATTACGACAACCCGAACTCGAGCATCTCCACTCCTACTAACCTGTACTTGTATTAGGGGCTTGTCATGTCCGTTCCACGACGAGATTTTCTCCCGGGCCCAGATTGATTATGTACCCCCTTAGGCCGTCACTGTACTTGTAGACACGGCATTACGGCCAGACCAGCCCTCAGCTGATGCCAGTGTTTCAGGGCCACGGCCCAGCGTTCCGCTGCCCAGGAAGACCAGGGACAGTGGGGCCGCATGTGGAATGGGATGAGGGAGAAGGATGCGTCTTTGCGTGTGGGCGACCCATTACGTGAGGTATCGTCCGGGCAGAGGCCGAAACCCCGAAGCTGGCGCCGCGGGGGTCTTTAGACTCCATGTACCTCGTGGGTGTGACGGGTAGAGGGTCTAGAACAAACATCTTGAGCCAAAGCGGGAAAGTGCGCTAAATCGGCCGCATCGATCGCGCTTCCCGCCGCATTGTTTCGCAAAATAATGCTGACTCGTTGCAATTGCGCTGGCCCCGATTGCCTGGACGCCTGGAATTGTACTTCATAGATCTTAGCTTCCCCAGCGTCACGTGAAACGTACCAACTATTACATGTACCTCCTACTACTCTACTTGGACGGGTAACGTCACGCTGGATGGGAGACGGGGAAGGAGCCGTCCAAAAGACCCGCCGCACTTGGGATAACTGCATCAGCCTCTTCATCCGCTTCATTCTCACAGCAACCCCAAGCCTCAGCCCTTCATTTCCAGCCCGCCGAACCCCTCTCATCCGACGGCCAACTCTTATGCCCCTCGGCCGGGAATACCAGCCACATCAGTGAGGGGCACGAACGACGCGGGGCCGCCCCACATTTCCATGACGGGCTTCCTTGGCCAGCAGCGTTCCATCATCCCGCCTCGTCCACGTCGCGACAGACTCCCCGGTTGCACAGGCCCTTGACCCGAGAGAGAACGATTCGCGAATTTAATGCTTCCGTTAGCGGTGTAACGACAGGACACAAAGCAGCAAATCCTCCTACGGAGAACATCCAGAGCACGATATAGGGTGGGGGTTGCGCCCGACATTCCGCTCATCCCGCACCGTAGCTCTACGTCCGCGCACGAGTCCCCGAGGCTTTCATGATATGGGCGTTATACTGGTCTCACTTATAGTCGATCCCAGCTTTGGATATTCAGGCGGACAGCTTCTGTGAGGGCTGACCGCGAACCGCTTGAGCTCTTTCTTCGAAAAGCCCATTCTGTCGTCACCCTTCTCATCTCATCCCTCATTTTTCTCATCCGTGTTCACTCAAAGATACCTTGCGAAGAAGATATCTGATTCGTCCATCTCCTGGCCCCTCTTGGCTTCTTCGACAGTGATACCCTCCCCACTACCCACTTTCCATCTTCTATATGCCTCAGTCCAGCCTCATCGACAACCCCCTCCTGAGGGTGTCACGCCCTGTCTCCGCTTGCTCGAGATGTAAGACATATCCAGACCTTGTTTCCAGCGCACAAATTCCATTTATCTATGATACTCGTACTGACTGCGAACTAAGGTCGCTCCGCTAAGGTTAAGTGCGATGGCAAGCTGCCCGCTTGCTCAGCTTGCGAGAAGGCAGGGCGGGCGAATGAATGCTCGAGTGCGAGTGACCAGTTTGCCCGGGGAAAGGAGCGGAGGTCCGTGGATCCCAGACCCTGTTGTTATTGTTACATGGAGAGGACCCCATCCTAACGATGTGTAGTTATGTAGCAGCGCTGGAGCTGCGGGTCGAGAAGCTCGAGAAGCAGATTCGCTACGCCAAGGAACGAAAGGCTTCCATGGCGCTCTACGACGGAGAGTCCCTGCCGATGAGCTCTGATCGCAAAGACTCCATGGCTGCCATCAGAGTCGCTGTGCGGAGGAAAGCCGAGATGAAGCAGGAGAAGGCTGACCTGGACTCGCTCGTGTCTGACTTTGGGATACTGTAAGCATTTCTTCCGAGCCCCCATGACTCTGGAATACCCGTCGCGCTGCTTGGAAAAATGCTAAGCCTAGATATAGTTCCGTCGACGCTACATCACGCGACATCGAGCCGTCAATAAGCGGCGGGACGGCCTTCGCAAAGCTCATGGCCGCATCCGTCTTCCGTCACCAACTTCCCGACCCCGTGGACTACGCCCTCCCCCCTCGCCAGGAGGCCCACGCCCTGGTTCAGTACTACATGGACAACATCTACGCGCTGTACCCGGCCTTCCCCGAGACCGCCATCTGGGCGACGCTGGACAACGCCTACCAGCCGGGCAGCGAGCAGACCCTCCGCAACGCCGACTACTGGCTCCTCTGGACCGTGCTGGCCGTCGCGTCTAGCGCCCAGAGCCGCTCGCGCCAGGACGCGTTTTATAACCGCGGCGTCGACTTCATTGCCCGGGCGGTCCCCTTCGCGGAGAAGGTTCTGACGCCCGGGTTCGCGAATACGATCCCCTCGCTTATCCTGCTCACGCAGTATGCCATGTACGACCCGCGGCACTTCGACACGTGGCACTGCATGGGGTTCACAGCGCGCGTGGTTCTGGAGATGGGGCTGCACCAGGATCCGCCGTCGCATGATGTCCGGGATAGGACCGATCTCGAGACGAGAAGGAAGATGTTCCACTGTGTTTACGCGCTGGACAGGTATGTTGGCTGCCTTGAGCAGGACCGGCTATAGAAGCCACGAGGTTCCGTGGGCTAACTTGAAATACAGGGCCGTCAGCATGGGCCACGCCCGCTCCTTCTCCTTCACCGACTCCGCCACAGACGTCGCGCTCCCCAGCTCCACAGGCCTCGGCCGGATCCCCTCCATCTCGGGCCACATCACGGGCCCGCAGTCCAACAACCCGGCCCTGCACCTCTTCCAGCTGCGGCGCCTCCAGTCCGGGTGGTACCAGACGCTCTACCAGGCGGGGACCTCGGTCCTGCCCGACGCGCAGTCCTTCCTGTGGAAGGCGTGCCACGACCTCCGCGAGTGGGCCGAGCTCCTCCCGCCCACCCTCCCCAACGAGATCCAGCGCGCCTTTGCGCTCGAGCTGGAGTGGAGCTACGTCTACTGCCTCATGCCGTCCACCCGCGCCCCGCACGTCACTGAGTACAGGCAGTCCCTCCTCTTCGAGCACGCCGTGTCCTTCATAGAGCACATCCACGAGTCGGTGTTCGACGCGCACGCCTCGCCGTTCGCGACGTACTACGACGTCATGAGGGTGTACTTCATCGGCACGCAGCTCGTCTCGCTCCTCCGCGACGCGTTCGAGCTCATCGTCTCGGGGAGGCCGGTCCTGATGCCGCAGGGCGACGGGGGCGGCGTCCCCGCGCCGCCGCTTCCGCACAGGTTCTTCCAGATGCAGTTCGAGGATAATCTGCAGAGGAGCCTGAAGGCGCTGCGGTTTGTGGGGGAAACGCTGGGGAGGTTCGGGGAGAGGTGGGAGGATGCGCTGAGGTTGCTGGAGGTGTTTGGGGGGTTGTCAGGGGAGGTCAGGGGGTTGTTGGAGGGGAGGCTTGTTGAGGTGCAGAGGCAGATGCAGCAGGTGCAGCATCCGCAGTATATTCAGCACCCGTAGGTGGTTGGCGGTGGGACAGGGTTATGCTGTTGGTCTTGGATAGAAATGCGGGATCTAGATCCGACCGGTGTGTTGTGTACGGCATACAGCTAATATATATCCGCGTCCCCCGTATTCCAACATAATAAACGACGCGCTATAACCGAGGCCTGTAGATCCCAAGGCCTGGAGGAAGAAGGAAAGGTTACCCCCCATCTACTTTCAGTGCACCTATGCGGGCACCTCGGGCTAACTGTGCCGTTCAAGAGCTATCACTATCTTTGCCTTCAGGGGTGTCCTCTGGAGATAAGTAGCAATCAGTAGCTTGGAACCCAGGGAGCTTGCGCTCGCGGCGATGGCGGACGATGTGCAGGTCTCGGAGGCATCTCAGGGGTCCATGTTCCGGGCTATCTCTCAGGGAAGAAAGGGGAGAGGGGGTTCCGGCTCGGGCGCAGTGTTGTCTTGGAAGGTGTGTCTCGACTATCCCACGTTAGATCTCCTGTGGTCGGCATTCGAGCCGGCGTACCTTCACGGTTCAAGTCAATGAATAGAAGGAGTGTGCAAATTCACTAGCAGAACTTTCTCCACGTCAAGAAGTCGGTCGAACGCCTTTGAATTGTTACAGGAAAGTTGAAGAACAGCTCGTATAATATCTTCAACCCCGGAAGAGAGCGATAGAGCTGAGACCTTGGATGTGGAGAAGGTCAGGCTGCGTTGCGAGGTTGACCACGGTGTCGGAGAGGCTGCGTACAAGGGACCCTTCCGGCGCAGGTTTGTCGGAGCAGTAACCCCAAAGGAGTATGACGTCTTTCTTCTCCCTAAACCGGTCAGAACCTCACCATTCCGAAGCCTGAGTGTGTCTAGCGCTTCGAGTGCGAGTTGCCGTGAGTCCTGGTGGACAGCCAGGACTGTGCGCATGGTAGACGTGGTCCCCGAGAGCAGACTGTCAAGAGAAATCTCCTCGGTGGCTGTAGGTCTGAGCAGCAACACAAGGGGTCGAGCGCCGAGCTCCGGGCACAAGAAGGTCCACACGCTCCGCCGAAGCTCGGCGGGCAAGGATGTGGAAAAGGGGAACGTCGCACCTCCGGAGGTGTTGTCCATGTTGACAGATTCCGTCCCTGTAGAGCTGAGATGACGCCTGAACGTCCTATCTCGGATGGTCGACGTATTCGTAACAGCGGTTGACTGGAGGAAGCATCTCCCAGCTTCGCCTTCGTTGAGAAGGAAAAGGTAACTGAGGCCATTGCATCGGGTTAACGGTTGCCGGGCCGTCGGCCGCTCCTTCCATCTATTATAGCCTAGCATAGTTATTGCAAGATGGGAAGGTGCTATCTGTTCCCGGCAGATGAGCTCAAAAGGTGGGCGAGCTGCTTCCCGATTTCTCATCTCGCTCCTTCCCATTTCACGTTTTTCCTCCCATGGTCTCTATCAACTTCACTAGAACCGGACTAGTGCTCTTTTCCGGCATCGCCGGAGAATAGCCTGCAACGGCACCGTGGTACAATGGGCTTACTTCGCCTATCTTGAGAAGAGGAAAGGTGATGGGGAGGCATTTAATCTCTCCGAGTGCGAGGACGGGAGCTTGCCCAGGGATGTATGATGGCAACTGAAAGGTCGACTCGGTACTTCATGCCGGCTAGAGCCCGCAGCGTATCCTTGGAAATGTTTTATGTGGTTACAGAGAACCTCATCAAGGCCAGCATGGTACCCCAGTGTATACGCGATGAGAAGAAATCACTTACACGAGGGTCTTTACGGACGGGGGACTTACCAGGACAGTCCGTCATTAGTTACGAGGACAATGGCGAGACTGCTTGCTAATTTATGCGCCTCGTAGTGTAGTAGCGCTTCCATCGACATCGTCGCGATACTATCGCCATCTATAACGAGTCTAACCGGGATACGAAGGGGCTTTGGTAGGCGATCCGGAGGTTTAGTCTCGCCCGAAAAGTCTCAAAAGTCTGACGTTGGAGATCGGTTTCTGATGGTCTTACATTGATGCATTTATAACCGAGTATCTGTAACACTAGAGGCAGTTTCTTTCTTGATCAACTGGTACGCTCTGTCGATTCTCGGACACTGGATGAGAAATGTATAGAGAGTGTTTGTAGCAACAGCCGGTCTCGATAAACCCGGGGCGGAGATACTGACACGCTCGACAAAACTCTCCCATCTCTGAGAGGCTACGCCTCTAAATCCGCAACAATCATCCTCGCACCCAGCTCAGCAAACCCATCCACAAGGCCCGCCATCCTCCTCCAAACCCCCATCCACTCCGCATCCCTCTCGCCCCCTTCCCACCTCTCCATCCCCTCCCTCGCCCCGTCCGCGCCCCACGAGGCGCTCTTGACTTCTTCTAGGACCTCTCTGACCTGCGCGGCTAGCGGCCAGCCGTCTTCCTGCGTGGCGGGGAGGTAGTGGTTAATCATGAAGAGGACCATCCGCGCCATTGCGATGGGATCTACCTCTCTTAGTAGATCGACATCTACCACCTCCTTGGCACCCGTTTTGTCCGCGATAGACTGGATACGCGACTTGAAAGAGGGCTCACCCACCGCGGCCCCGAGCGCCCGCACAAACGCCAGCGCTCCCTTGAGTCTGAACGGCGAAAACGGCGCGTGCGTGACGGGATGCACGCGGCACGCGGAAAGCGCCGTGACGAGGAGCGTCTCCACGGCCCCGCGGCCGATATAATACCCCAGACAGTCCTCCAGGAACGGCGCGAGGAAGGCCCAGTGGCCGGGGATTATCAGCGGCTTGCAGAGCTTGTACTTCCTCTGGAGGTTGGGGAGGGTGGGCTCCGCTGGGAGGAGGGCGAGCTCGTTGTGGATCTTAGATTGGAGGTCTGTACCGGTGGGGGGCCCCGTTGGGAAGGGGTCACGGGCTAGGCTGAAGGTGTTTAGGTCCGGGAGGGGGTGTAGAGCGTGGGCGCCGTAGGGGGTGAGGTCGTCTCTGCAGCGGCGGCAGGTGCATTCAAAGTGATACTGCGACAATTCGCCTCTCCTCTGGGCGAGGGGGTATGAGGTGTCTATCTGGTTAGTATCTCGCCCGCTTGTCTTCTAGTTCATGGGACGGGGATAGGGGAGAGGGGGGAGATACCAGTATAAGAGATGGTCACCTCCTCGCCCGCGGCGATGGCCCGCTCCGAGACGAGGACGGCCTTGCGGCCGTGGATATGGGCGCTGGCGTTGGGGATGCACGAGTGGTTCGCCATAGCGAGGCCGCCGTCGAGAAATACAGCGTTGTAGCCGAAGTCCGGGTCGTGGACGTTAAACATGTTTGTGAGGAGCTTGTCCCATCAGCTCCGCTCTACGATGCTTACACCCTTTCCCCGTCCACCCTCTAACACGGACTGATACTGCGGAGCGAGGCTTACCTTGCACATCACGACGGCGTACTTGTCGACTACGTCCCCCCCTTGCACCCACTCCGGGTCCCGACCTAGCAACCTCCTCACCATGGCCCCCTGCAACTTCAGGTCCTCCCACCTCCCCTCGCTCTTGAACCCCCCCTCATTCCCCACGAGCCCCCCGACCGCCCGCCACACACCCGCCTGCACAACGACCTGCAGCAACGCCCTAACCGGCGTCGGCAGCTCCCTGCCCGCCGGCACATTCCTCAGCGCGGCGCACTCGGCGCGGTGGACGCCCCTCCACCCGGCGCGCTGGCACGCCTTGGAGCAGTACGACGCCGCGCGGCACCCCGCGCAGGCCGTCACGGGGACGTCCGTGCGCAGGCAGGACGCGCAGGTCGCGGCGCTGGAGGAGGCGGTGGGGATGGCGAGGAGGGGGTTTGCGTACGAGGCGAGGCGCGCGGCGGGCGGATGGGGGGCTGTGGCGTGGAGGGCGCGGCCGTGGGCGGTTGCCTTGACGGTGAGGGCCATGGCTGGCTGCGTTCGGTGCTTGGGTTGGTTTGGTAGGGCTGGGATGACGTTTGGGGGTGTGGGGGGCGGCGGTGGCCGGCCTGCAGTGCGGTGTTGGGCTGTTGGCGGGGTTCTGCGGATGACGTCTGCGTCTGTGGGATTGCCGCGGGCTGGTTCTAGAATACAGTGGTCCCGCCACGTTTCTCGGCTCACGTCACTTGCGCCGTGGGAAGCCCGACGCGACTCCTTGGCGCGGAGAAACCGGAGAACGAATTCCTGGATCTGGACGGGAAATGCAATCAAGCACTGCAAGTACCGAGCATCTGGTCGAGTAACAACTCCGTGCTCCGTACCTCGCAGGTAACTCACCCAGCGTGGCTGTGTGAAAAGAACAAACACCGCCCGCGCAAGACGTTGGGACGCGTGGCGGTGGCGTGTGACCTGTGGCGAAGAGAGAAAAAGGCTGAGCCGGGTCCGAGCGGGACCGGCACTCTGGGTTCTCTGTGCTTGAACTTTGGCGAAATGGAGGGTCGGAAAGGTGGGGACGAAGGATTGGGGCTGGGCTGGGATGTGGGGATGGGAATGGCCGGCGCTGTTTAGTGCTATTTTTGGAGGTTCTGGCTGGCTCGACTTTTTTTTTCCCTTGGTCTCTGCATGTGGTCATGGCTTGGTATTTGCTTGGGGGAGTCAAGCTTTGGGTTATGCGCCTTGGCGGCAGATGGGAGTTCTTGGCTGTGCGATGAGCCCGCTTCCCCTCGATCTCGCCAAGCTGGTAATATTGCCCGCACTGCGCCTCGTGGTACCGAGGAATTACGATGGGGAGGGGACACGAGGGGACCAGACTCAGACTCGGGTAGGGCGACAGGGCATTCTCGAAGCGGAAGGATCTGTGGTGAGCGTCGGGGGTCTCCGTTCTGTCTGCGAGTTTGTCATTCGGGGTGGGTCGGAGGGAAGGGAGTTTTGGGTGGAGTTGGGATGAGGAGAGATGGTGATCTGCGAAGGGTCAGCGGGATTTTTGGAGGGGGAAGTGGGTGGCTCTTCGCTGTCGGCGGTGGGGATCCCGATGGGATTGTTTCTCGGGAGGATTCACGCTCGGTAGGGAATCAGCGCCGGATGCGAATATCTCTCCTTGACCGCCCATCGACCCATTCCGGCACGCTCACCCGGACAACGTCAAAGGAGCTGGGAGCCCCATAGCGGGGACGAGATGCGACGCCTGGCGCGCGAATAAGCCGCACTGCGGTCGATGCCATGGGAAATGAAGATGGGGGTTCCTCCCATTCCTGCAGCTTGCACCCATGCCTGTTTCCCTCGTCGACCCCCGTTTCGGCCGTTTTCGCGGGGGATCCAATGGGGTGGGGACGGCGGGCCCACGGGGGCCATTGCGGGAAAGCTGTGCGATGCCGTCGGCGGGCGTAATCTCGCTGTCAGCACTGAACTTGCGTGGCGCGCGCCGAGCAGGGCTGAGCTGATGGTGCCAAGGTGTGAGAGTGTTTGACCTGGTCGTTTCAGTCCGCCGCTTGCGTCTTGGCCGTCAGCAGGCAGAGTAGCCTTTCATGCGTCGTTCGCAAGTACGGGCGTGGCCATCCACACAAGTATTATCTCATGCCGAAACCCATGGATTTGGGTGGGTTCGCAGTGGTCACCGATAGAGATTCCTCGCTCCTTCGCGTCATCTCAACTTCTGCACAAGGAAATTACAGGGCGGAGCGCACCGTGCATGAGAGGCACCTTTCCCCATTCGGGGCCCAGCGCGGGCCCCCCCTCGCTGGAAATTTCCACGGGGGGCTGCACTGCTGACGGGACCCCGAAGGAAGCAGGGGCCCCGCCGAGGCAGGTACCAGCATGACGATCTGGCCCCGCAATATCGGGCCTCGTCTGCGCACGTATTGGGCGAGGCCCGGCACCTCGTGGGGCTTGGCTGCGCTGGGAAGGAGACTAGCCCGACCAGGCAGCTTTCGGGCACATCGAACCTTGTCGATTCGGGTACGTACCGAATTAGGAGGGCGCAAGTCGTGGCACAGTCGCCAGCACGGGCAACTGCCACCGCCAAGGTACGAACGAGGTACGAGCGAGCGAGCGCAAATCAGGGACCGTGGGGCGCTTTGATGACCCGAGAGAAAGAGGGAACTGAGCAGGGGGGGACCCCGGCCCGGTCCTCACAGGGCAGCGTCGAGTGGGGACGGGAAGCGAGGCGAAGGGGAGACGGGGGCCCCGGTTTGCCTTTGCTGGTGCTCGCTGGACCGTGTCAGTCCGAGGGCGGGAGGGAGCCATGATTATAAAAGGGGGCGAAGCATCGTCCCACCTGGAATCTTTGCCTCTTTTTCTCCCGTGATATCCCAAGCTCTTTATTTCTTACTTGCCTTGTCGGAGATACCCTCGTCTTAATACAAAACAGACACTCGTTTGACCTCAGTCACTACTTTTCTCGACACTACAACCCAATACCAACAACACCAACCACAACCGCCACAATGCTCACCAAGACCATCCTCGTCTCTTCCCTCGCGGCCGTCGCGTTCGCCAACGCCGTCCCCGAGGTGACCCAGGCCCCCGCCGTCCGCCGCCAGTTCGGCGACATCGGCGACGACATCGACGGCGTCGTGTCTGACGCCCGCACCAACATCGACGACTTCGTCTCGCGCGCCAAGACCAACGCCGGCGACCTGGCCGACAAGGCCACCGAGATCGGCGGCGACATCGCCTCCAAGGCCTCTGAGTTCGGCGGCGGCGTCGCCTCCAAGGCCAGCGACATTGGTGACGACATCCTCGGGTGCACCGACGCCATGAAGCTCATGACCGAGGCGCCCTTGCCCACCGGCGACCTGCTCAAGGCCATCGTCTCCATCGGCAACGACGGCGACGTCTCGGGCGACGGCTGCGCCATGTCCACCGAGATCCCCGAGAGCCTGTCGGACGACTGGGAGAAGTACCAGAGCTCCGCCATGAGCTGGTACTCAGACAACGAGGACAAGGTCTCGTCCGCCGTCGAGAGCTGCTCCATCGACCCCTCCATCGTCGCCCAGATCACCGGCTGCGCGGCGCCCAGCGGCTCCGCCGACGCCGAGGGCTCCGACGACGATGACGACGACAGCGCCGCGTCGAGGGTTACTGGCATCGCGGCCGCCGTTGCTGGCGCGGCTTTCGGTGCTGTTGCCGTCCTTTTCTAAGCGGAGATGGGATCTGGGGTGATTGGATTGTATCTTGATACCTTTTTTGTTTGATTATAATGGGGTAATTGGGGGGTTTTATGGCATTGCATAAGGGCTTTTTGTATACCAAACTTCGGTAGAAGACATGACAACTTCGATTCTTGACAAGCATTCTAACTCGACCGTCTCACTGTGAATTCATGGCTAGCGAATGTCCCGAAGCGATGTTGGCAGGACTGTCCGTGTTTAATAATCCTGGCCAGTATGGCGTTAATGTTCTGCAGCTATTTTGGCCCTACTTTACAAGGCCCTTGTTAATCTGTTTCCTCCTGTTGACTCACGTACGACGTCTTTGTGAGCTACCTGTAGGAACCGGAGCCATGGGTGCCTTTGGTTTCCTGTGAAGCTGCATTGTCGACATCGGGCCTCGAGAACTCTCACCCACTAACACCGCCACCTCACAACACAAAACTTAAACCACCCCTTTCCACCCCGCGCTCGTGAAGTATCGTGGAACAAGACAATTCGCACACAAGTCGTATCTATTGCAATCGCGTGCTAAGTTCTATTCAAAGATACAAAGCCAGCGGTCACTAAGAAGAGCAAAGCCATATGATGTCCCTCGACCTTAAGCAGCACCCATCAGTGTCGCCCGAGGCGCAAGACTACAGCATGGACATGCCCTGGCCCGCAGCGGCCGCCCCGGCGCAAGCCCCGTGCCACCCTATATAGACTCCGTCGGCTTCGGGGCCTCGGGAGGCGGGGCGGGTACGTCGGAGGGGTTATCCTGCCGACGCTCGACCTGTCCCTCGACCTCTCCCTTGAACTTCTCAATGAGATCCAGCACGCCAGCTAGGCCTCCCTCCAGCTCCTCAGTGGGGATAGAGGCGGGAGGAGCGGTCTGCTCCGGGAGAGAGGTCGTGTCGGCTTCTTGGCGGCGCTTGTTCTGCCCCTCGAGGGGGTCCGAGCCAGAGAGGACGCGAGACGCGGCCTCGTCCACCGCGTGGTCGGTGACAGACGTGGAAGTGGGCGCCTCATCCGGCGGCGCAGTCGTCGAGGGCGCCGTCGCCTCGTCGTCCTCTCCCTCCCTTTCCTCCTCTCCCTCCCCTTCCTCCTCTCCCTTCTCTTCCTCGTCTACCTCGGGCACCTCGGGCGGCGCAGACTCCTCGGGCGTCTCAACCCACCCGCGCTTAGCAGCGTCGTCGATGCCATCGAACCACATCCCCGCCATAGCCTCGTAGCCCTCCTCCGTCGGGAAGCCCTGGTCGTCTAGCGCGATGTCCTCCGCCGCGAAGTCGACGTACACGGCCTTGTGCGACAACTCCTGCTGCTCCTGCACCAGGGACTCCAGCCCCTTGTTCATCTCCTGCACACACGCCTCGACCTCCTCATCGTCGCCGCGGGGGATGATAGCCGAGAGAACAACGGACGAGAACCGGCTCTCGGACCACGACAGCTCAAGCAGCTCCCGCACGCGGTCCACCACAGCCTCGGGCTCCGCCCCGTTCTTGCAGTCAGCCGTCCCAGTGTTGAGGAGCACCATGTTGGGGAGCAGCTCCGCGAGCGAGCTCTCCGCGCGGGCGTAGATGTCGTCGACGGTCGCATCCTCCGCCGACGCCTCGACAGCGCTGTGTGGCTCCGGGCCGTGGTCCGTCGTGCCGACGTACTCGACCGGGTTGCCGTCCTCCTTGAGGAGCTCAGCGAGCGCGGCGCGGTAGGCGGAAGGGGCGTCGTCGCTGCCGTAGGTGATGGCGTCGCCTAGGGGTAGAATGCGGAGGGCGACGTCGCCGCCGACTTGGGCGGTGAACGGGGCCTTTGAGGGGGCCGAGAGCGGGGAGGCGGCTGGGTCGAGGTTAGACTTCTAGTTTTGTGAGACGGGAACGGGATGCCTTACCTGCTGTCGCGAGGAACGCGGCGCCGAGGGAACGCGCGGAGGGAGCCATTGTTGGTGTGATTTGAGGCCAAGTGCGGACTTAGTCTTAGTTGATGATATGCCTCTTACACCGAAACGAAGAAACTGAGCTGGGGAGTTTCGTCTGACAGGAAGCAAACAAGCTCTCGATCCCAGGAACGATCCCTTGATATTATACCTCAAAGCCAAGCTTCGTAGCTAGTCCGCAGATCGGAATCTGGGGAACAAGGCCGTTTCAAGAAAACAACTCTCCACGATGGTGTCATCCCCGCACATCCCAATCAAACCACGGGCATTGACAGATGCCTTCGCGCCCCCTTGCCTCATGCCCGCCGCCGGAGTCCATTGGTTCACTCGGGACAATAGGCGAAGGAATGGATCGGCGGCTCTTGCGATGCCATTGCCCGGTTTCGCATTCATTGGCCGGGGCCCCTGCACATACGGGATCCGGATGTGGGGCGGCGACCCAGTTAATGGGGTGGTGAGGCCGCATTGGGGAATCGGTCGGCGTCGCTTGGCGATCACGGCGGAGCTTCGGAGCGCCGATGAGCCTCAAGCATGCGGGCCATCTAGAACGGACTCGGTCTCTCAAGATGCCATCATTTTGCGCGTTAAGGGAGCCTCCAACACTTGCTACCCGGCGAGCTATCCTGACGGGTTGGTTCCGTTGAGGTGCCCAAGACACGGAATGCATCCCGCGTTTCACGATGCGAGCGGGCCCACGGTCTCGCATGACGTTATAAACGAACCGTACCGTGGGTGGCCGCAGCGCCGAGCAATATACGCAGAGTTTTTGAGTATATCTGGTTGTTGTACCTCATTCGTCGTTACTAACGAAGCTGTCTCAAAGGAACACAGGCTCGGACTTCAGTTTTGTTCTTGAAGGGTGCTGTCGTCCAGGGTCATTCACTTCCTCAACATAAGGAGTTATTATTGGGCCCACCTGGGACAGCGCATCAGAGCTGCGATGCGGAGATGAGCGTGAAGAGTCCGCCTCATCCGAATCGTTGCTTATTTTCACGCCGATCTTCCGGCCTGACGTGACGACGGTTTCTGATAAGGTCGATCCTTTCTGAAGGCAAGAGTCCATCGACCTCCTTAATGTCCCGCAGGGCTGAGGGGCATTAGTGGAGAATGAAGAAGTACACTCGGTAGCTAATGTAAAATTAGAGCCATGAGCCATCGACACTTAGCCAAGAAACTTCCCGCCACTTAAGTCGTCCGTAACCAGGAGCTATCTCTTGGCCCCGATCACAGTTGCTCCCTACTCCACCGGCAACGACATCCTCCCCCTCCCCGTCACCTTCCTCACCGTCGCTCCCGCTCCCGCCGACTGCGCAGCTCCTCTCGCCCTCTCTGCCGCCCCACGCCCACGGGCAGCGGTCACTAGAGGGGACGTTTCGGGCAGGCCCAGCGCCGCAATGTCGGGATCCTCTTCCTCTGCATCCGGCGAGAACGCGAGCCGTTTGTTCGGCGTCGCGTTCTCGCCGGCCCTCTCCCTGCTCGCCGTAGGCCGCTTCCGCCTCTGCGTTGAGGTCGCAAGGGGGCCGTTCTGCCGTTCGCCCTCGTCGTCGGAGAGCGGCGGCAGGTCGTACTCGTCTCTCGCGGGGAGCTCGGGGACCTCGAGGCGCTGTAGCCTTGACTTGAAGAGTTGGAACTCCATCTGCAGCGTCTCGATCTGGCTTGCGCGGTTCCCGATCTTGGTGATGTTTCTCGTGAGTATGTCTAGCTCCTTGGCCGAGAAAGAGTTATTCTGGACGGGTGTGTGACTAGGGGTCTTTTGGGCTGTCTCTTGTCGTAGCTGCCTGATCTCTACCCGGAGGGCGGATACCTCTCGCGCGTAGTCCTTGGCCGGAGGGGTTTCCTTGGATGCCTTCTTAAGGTCATCCACTTGTTTCTTGAGGTCTGCCTGGCCATCCCTCATGCGACGCAACTCGCCCTTTGCGAGGCCTAGTTCGCGACGGAGGTCCTTAGCCTCCGACGCGCGGTCTAAAGGCGACTGGCGCAGGCCGGTCAGGGCCTGCTGTAGCTCATCGACCGCGTCGTTACTCGGCACGTTCTTCCGAAGATCCTGGACCTCAGAACTTAGGGCCCGAGCCTTGTCCGACGCCGCGCGGGAGTCCTTCCTAACGGCGTCGACGTTCGTCTTGAGCGACGACACGTCATCGCGGTTACCCTCGAGCTCGCGGCGGAGAGCGGCCATGGTGTCCTGGAGCTTCTTGACCTCGCGCTCGACACGGTCCATGGCGCTGTCGAAGGCGGCGACGATCTGTAAGCCGGCGCTGTCGATGCGGCTGATGTCGGCCCTCTGGGACTCCAGGTAGGCCTGGAGGCCCGTGAGGTCCACAGGGTTGAACTGCGGCTGGGCCTGCGGGGGGGCAGAAGTTCTGCTGACATGGGGGGCGGACGCGTCTGGCCCAGCATCCTGGCCTGCACTGGCTACCGGGTCCTTGAGTTTGAGGAACCGCTTGATGTTGAGCTTCGCATCGCGGCCACCCCTGGTGCCTGTGAGGCGGACGGATGCTAGTCGCAGGAGGAGCTGGTTACTAGGCTCCGTGTTAGTGTGTGGGCATGGTCACTGCGGGAAGAAGGGGATGGCTGAGAGTATGAGGGGAGAAAGGAGCAGGCTTACTTTTCCAGTACGTGGTTTACTGGGGAATAGCAGCACTTCAGGCCCAAAACCGAGCCACAGTTCGTGCAGGCGATGTCCTGCAATTCGCTATAAGGTACATTCTCAGCATAGGATCCCATGGGGATTGAATCCACGGGCAAAGATACCATCCGGAGACGAGCGTGCTCTGGTCACCAACCCGGGTTGGGCCCTTGGTGGTGATGGTGTGACTCTCATCTGGCGCAACGATAGGCGTGGCATAGCTCTTTCCAATCTGGGTCCAGAGGTTGATGAAGCGGCCCAGTTCGGTGTTGCATTGCGAGCATTTGCATATGAGCTTTTCCATCACGGGCGTTGGATGAGTCGAGGTCGAAGGCTAATCCGATGTTGGATGAGGACCAAAGCGCGCCCCATTGCATGAAGCCAGGGGAGTATATGGAGAGAGATGGCCTTAGTACCAGGCAGTCAACATGAGTCTAAGAAGCAATGGTTGACCGTATTTCCGACAAGATGTCTTTGCGGAGGCTGGACCCTGTGGTAGGCGATGGTTTAACGCGTCAATTGGATTGAGACGCGTAGAGTGGATATGCCATAGTGGATAGAACGATATAGTGTGCTCTTTTGCATAATACGGCTCAATCGGGTTGTCGCTCCCCACTCCAGCGGCGGCACTTGGCAGTGACACGGCGCGCGGTGGGTCGCCTCCAACTAAAATCCGACGGGAGCTGATCTAAAACTTCTATTTCCAGGAGCTGCTAGATTCCCATGTGAACATTGATCTTCAATACACACCGACAAAGACCCTATCTTCATATCCTTGGGGCCGCTGTGGAAATAGACTTTACGACCTCTTCCTCACTACCTAAGCCGCCGTTCCACCGTTTGTCGCCCTTGTTTTTATTCCTCCCTCTATCTCACATCCAAGTACCCTCGCTCGACCGCGTCGCCAAAGTCTCAAGCCGAGCTACGGCATGGGGAAGAAAGTTCAGGAGCGGAGGAAGCGCGCGGCGAAGCGCAGGCAACTCGCGGCTCGCGGCAAGGGTCCCGCCGCCTCTGTCGAGGACGCCGCAGGCGCCATGGACGCTGGCCAAGACTCGTCGACAGAGGATGCCGACGCCGGGACAGCGCTCACCGAAGCGCACGATCCTCGACAGGACCCAAAGGCCTCGACAGACCGTGGCCTCAAGCGGTCCACACCCCACGATGCCGGCCCCGACCTCGATTCGCACGCGGAAGGCGCCAACGGGGACGACGGCGGCTGGGAGACGGTTCACCGCAGTAAGAAGGCCAAGAAGCTCCCCAAGAAGGACAAGAAGAAGTACCCGTCCATCGAGTTCTCCCACACGGCGAGGCTCGACACAAACGTCCGCGTGTCCGACCTCCGCGACCTCATCCTCTACATCTTTGCCGACGGCGTCGCCCCCAGGTGGGTGTCGGTGTCGAATCGGAACCAGGTTAGGAAGATTGTCGCCATCATGATACCCGGCGTGGAGGAGGGCATGTTCGAGTCTAGCGACGTCGACCTGTCGGCCTTTATGAAGCCCCCGAAGCATGAGACTCCTAGCGAGCAGCCGCGCGTCATCAGCCCCGACGAGTACTATCCGCGGGTCCTGAAGCGCGAGAATCTGCACGAGGCGGTGCAGCCACTCGCGGAAATGTTCAACCGCCTGTGGCCCGTCAAGGCGCCCGGCGACGACAGGTGGGCCCGGATGCACTCGCCGCTCTCGACCTTCCTCACGGCCCCCCTCCCGAAGAAGGCGAATGACGGGGACTCTAAAGGGGGGCACAAACCCGCCAGGGAACCGCCTGGCTTCCAGTCTGAGCGAACGAGGATCACGGAGTTTATTACCACTCGCGAGGAGCTGCTGGATAATGGCTACGTACTGCACCCGGCGCTCGCCTCGGAGGAAGAGATGAAGACCTACAAGCTTGAGCCGGACTGGGTTGCTACTAGGGTTGAGCGCCTCGAAGACGCGGACGTGCCCGAGGGGGACATAGAGAAGGGCAGCATTACCGCCGGGAGGGACATACTCTCCATGGACTGCGAGATGGTCATGACGGGGCCGGAGGAGTTTTCTCTGGCCCGCATCAGCGTCGTCAACTGGTTTGGTGATGTCGTCCTCGACCGTCTAGTCAAGCCGGACAAGCCCGTCACAAACTACGTGACCCAGTTCTCGGGCATCACCGAGGAGATGCTGAAGCCCGTCACCACCACCCTCCGCGACATCCAAACCGAGCTCCTAGACCTCGTCAGCCCCCGCACCATCCTCATCGGCCACTCTCTCGACTCGGACCTCAAGGCCCTCAAGCTGACGCACCCCTTCATCGTTGACACCTCCGTCATTTACCCCCACCCCCGCGGTCCTCCTCTCAAGTCCTCCCTCAAGTACCTCACCCAGAAGTACCTCAACCGCCAGATCCAGCAGGGCCACGGCGCCGTCGGCCACAACAGCGTCGAGGACGCAAAGGCCTGCCTGGACCTCACGCGCCAGAAGTGCGAGAAGGGCAAGATGTGGGGTGAGTTCGAGGGCGCGGGCGAGAACCTCTTCCGGCGCCTCGCGCGCGCGGGGTCGTCGTACGCACACGGCGGCGGCGGCCCGGGTAACGTGGGCGACTACGTGCGGACCAGCGCGGCGGTCGACTGGGGCGAGCCGAGCAAGGGGCCCGGCGCCGGTGCGACGCATGCGCTGGGGTGCCGCTCCGACGACGAGGTCGCCGACGCCGTCGTACGCGCCGTGAGGGGCGACCCCGGCGGCGAGGAGATTCGCGCGGGGGGCGTGGACTTTGTATGGGCGCGGATGAGGGAGCTCGAGGCGCTGCGGGGCTGGTGGAACAAGAACCGCGCGCACGACAGCTCGGGCCCGCCGGACCTCGAGCACCTCTACATCGGGGAGGGGGACGACGCGGGGGCATCGCCCGTCGAGGTCTGTCTGAGGCGGCTGGTGGGGCGCCTCGAGAGGATCTACGAGGCGCTGCCGCCGTGCACTGCGCTCGTGCTGCTCAGCGGGTCGGGGGACCCGCGCGAGATGTCGAGGCTGCAGGGGTTGAAGGCGAGGTGGAGGCAGGAATACAACGCGCCCGGGAGCAAGTGGGACCAGCTGAGCGTCAAGTGGACCGATACCGAGGAGCAGATGCTCAAGAGGGCTGTTAGGAAGGCCAGGGGCGGGGTCGGATTCGTTGGCGTGAAATGAGGGGGATTGTCTTGGCATTGGGAAGGGAGGAGGAGAGAGGTGCGGGGAAACATGTGGTTGAGGGGCTGCGGTTCTTCACTTTATGCATTCTGGTTTTCGGTGTCCGGAGTGGTGTTTTGGAATGGGGAGATGTAAAAAGGTTTCGGAGGGGCTTGGTTTGCGTGGAATGATACCCTTAGACTCTTTCCTCGTCGAATTTTAGTCTGTGTCTCGTCTATTCATCTCCGTGAGGGTGAGGGGGATGCGAATGCTGTGGCCAGATAACATCTTAACTGTGTACCAAGATCACTGACTGTCGTGCACGGGAAGTAATGTGTATCAGACTATGGGACGAGAAAGCGACGGAACTACATGGACTGTCATAGGTATCCAAAGCGAGGACCTGTATATTCGTAACCACCCATGCATGCACCACCCCAATGCTCAGACACGAACCCTCCAAGTATCGAAAAGACCAAAGACTACCTCCTGGGGCTTCCGCGCCAATAGCCGCGGCGCCGCGGCGACCCCAGCGAGCTGTCCCTTGGGTCGACCTCGATCCCCTAGAAATCAAACTCGCCCTTAAAGACGCCTGGGTCGACCCCGACGACGACCCTCTCGGCGAGGTCCCTCCTCCCCATCTGCGTGAACACGCGCCGCAGCGTGTCATACAGCGTCGTGCTCCTGTTCTGCCCGGACATCTTGTCCAGCTGCTCGTCCAGCCCGCCGGCGCCGCCCCCGGGCGCCGCGGACCCGAGTATCTCGTGCGCCTGCGCGCGGCCCTCCTTCTCAATCGACTTGTGCATCTCCAGGGCCGCGAGGAAGTGGCCCGCCGCCTCGGGCAGGCACCCGATGGAGATGCAGCTGACGCCGAGGTTGTAGCGCGCGCGCACAAAGTTGGGCTGCAGCGTCAGGGCCTTCTGGTACGCGCCGATGGCCTCCTCGGGCGAGCCGCTGTTGGCGAGCGTGGCGCCGAGGCGGTTCCACAGCAGGTGGACCTGCTCGCGCTGCGTCGACGTGCCCAGCTCCGCCGAGTTCAGCGCGGCGCGGAAGCAGTCGACGGCCTTGTCGTACTCCTCCATGCCGTAGAACAGCACGCCGAGGCCGACCTGCACGTCCGGGTCCATGGACTCGCCGCCGGGCCGCAGCTGCGCGGCGCGGATGAAGTTGTCCGTCACGGACCGGTGCAGCTGCGCCTTCTCCGTGAAGCCCACCTCGGCGGGCGGGTGCAGCTTGTCGGGCGGCACGATCTGGGGGTACTTGGCCGACAGCCACCGCTCCAGCGTGCGGTACGCCCTCGCGTCGTAGCCCTCGTTGGTGTACGAGACTGCGAGCCCCATGAGCGCCTCGAGGTTGTTGGGGTCGAGCCGCACGGCCTGCTCCAGCGCCCGGATGGCCGCCGTCTCCTTCTCGTTCTGGGCCTGCGCCAGGCCGAGGTACACCCACGCCTCGACGTGCTCCTGGTTCTGCTGGGCCGCGGCCTCGAAGGCGAGCGCTGCGAGCGACAGGTTGCCGCCCTCCTTCATGATCTTGACGCCCACGTCAAAGGCGTTGGACGCCTCATTGAACAGGTTCTCCTGCTCGAAGAGGTACTCCTCGGGCATGCGCGGCAGCTCGCGGCTCCAGTCGTCGAAGTCGTTGAACTCGAGGTTGTTCCAGTCGATCTGGTCCTCGCCGTCCAGCATCGACTTGGCCGTGGCGTTCTCGGCCTGGATGCCCCGCCATATCGACTCGAAGTCGCCGTCGATCGTCTCCGACTGTGCCGCCCCGTCTGCATTTCTCGCCTCGTCGCCCTTCTGGCCCGCCTGCTCGTCCTTCACCTGCTCCGAGTCCAGGAGGGCCATGCGGTCGAACTCCTCCTGCCACCTCTCGTCGTCCAGCTCGACGACCTTTTCCTTGCCCTTGGCGCTCGTCTGCTGCATCGGCGAGTCCTGCCGCATGTAGCCCATGCCGCTGTGCCCCATCATGGGGAACGCGGGCCTGGCCATGTCCAACCTGCCGTGGCCGAACATCTGGGGCTGCTGGTGCACGTTCTGGTGTACACTCGTAGCGGCGGCGGACGACGAAGCGGGGCTCATGGAGGCGTTGAAGCGGGCGAACTCCTGGGGGCTGAAGGGGCTGCCGGTGTGCTGGTGGCGTATGGCCTCGACGTTCGGCTGGCTGTGGAAGTTGGGGGCCCAGGTCGGGGACGCCGAGTTGGCGCGGAGGTGGATGCCCTGCGTGGTGTCGATCAGGGGCTGGCCGCTCTGCATCGGCATCTCGTGCTGGAGGCCGGGGCCCTTGTTGAGGAAGCCGTTCATCATCTGGGGCGAGAACTGTTAGTGCCGTGACGCTCGGTCGGGTCCGCCGCCGGGGAGGGCACCCACCTCGTCCTGCGCAGCCGCGGGGTTCGCGGTCCTGAAGCCGCCGACGGCACCGGGACCGCGCGCGGCCATGCGGTCGCGCTGCAGCGACTTGTCGTCCTGCATGTGGCTCTTCATCTGGCTCAGCGGGTTGCCGGCCGTGGAGCACTCGGCTCCGCCTCCCATGAAAGACATCGTGGCGGTTGGCGACCGAGGGCGGTCGGGTTGGGGGCGGCGGGGCTCGTGCAGTCGGTTTTGTGTTGGTAGGTGACCGCGGTATGGAGGCTAGTCGTCGTCGTCGTGTTGCCGGTCGGGGCGCAGCTCGATGGCGCGGTTCTCAGGATCAGGACGCGGTTGGACTCGGGCGGGGAAACTGCTCGGTTCGGTATATGCAGTCTAGGAAAGGCGCACTCTAGGAACAAGAAAAGAGCGGACGGAGGTGGGTCTCGGGTCTCGCTAGCCTAACAATGCTGTCTCGTACAAGTAGGGCCCAACGGACAGTGGAGTGGCGTTGGGATGAAAGTGAATGTCGGGCTTCAGTCGACGCCGGTCCAGTCTTTTGTGCCGTTTGTTTCCTGGAGACATTATTAATCTGCTCGGCGCTGACTTGGTCTGATGTTGGCCGTAGCCGAGGCTGTTTGTCATTGTACAGCGCAGTGGCGCTGCATCGGGACGTGGGATCACGGGATGCTCGCGCTAGCTTCCCCAGATCGGCTTGCCGGGTGGGGTCACCTGCGCCAAGGTAATCAACTCGACAAATGCAATTAGGCAATACTATCGCCAATCGGGAGTACGAGAATGGGGCAGCAGCTGTGCCATATCTGCCGGGCAGGTTCGAAGGAACGTGAAGTTGGATGAGACGGAAAAAATGGACAGTGAGGATGAATACGCTTTTTGTCTGTACTCTTCCTCTCTGGAGTATCAACCCTACTATACATGTATATCTCCTCTCTCCTCTACATCTCGTTCCACTCCTTCTCAGCGCTCGATGAACATGGCAATAAAAGACGCCGGGATGGTATAATCCTATCCTAAACATTAATATTACACGCAAAGGAGCCGATGCCCAATGCACACGACACTTCACCTCTCATTCATCCTTGGCCTCGTTCGTCGTCTCCTTGATCCCACTCACCGCCTCCTTGACCCCGCCCTGTCACCTCTCCGTGCTCTGCTGCCCCCGTGATTCCAGATCGCTCATCTTCTCTTTCATAGCCTGTAACTCTTCCGCCTGCCTGGCCATCTTCGTTTTCAAGGCCTGCAACTCGTCCATCTCCTGGTCCGTCTGCTCGCTCACGCCCTCGACCTCGTCCGCCTCCTGGGCCAGCTCCTCGACCACGTCCTGCGTCTCACCCGCCTGCCCGGTCATCTCTTTTCTCAGCGCCTGTATCTCGCCCTCCTGCGTGGCCTTCTCACTTCTGACGTCCTGTATCTCGTTCGCCTTCCTGCTCGCGCCCTGCTCCTCGCCCGCCTTCCCAGGCGTCACCTTCCTCATCCTCTTCGATTCCCCCCCTTCCTCCGCCTTCTGGTGCCTCCTGAGCGACTCCTTGGTCAAGCCCTGCACTTTGCCCTTTCTCCACTTGCGCTCCTCCGGCGTCGCCTCTACGAGAGTGGGCGGCCTCTGCATCTTCTCCCTGTTGGACTGGCGCAGGCTCTGCCCGGTCAGCTTCGCAAAGTCGCAGAGCACCTTGCTGCCCCGTATCGTCTTCGTCAGCATCACCTTGTACCCCTCAATCGCCGCCGCCACCGACTTGAAGCGAGCGAACCCGTACCCGCGGTACGGCGCGTCCCACCCGGACCCCCGGAGGACGTCGATCTTCCTCGTGTTCTCGAGGCCCGCGAACAGGGTGTCGAGCTCCGCGTCGGTCGCGTCTTCGGGGATGCCGGTGAAGAAGATGCTGTCCGACGGGGCCTGGATCGCCATGGCCGGCACGTAACGGTTGGCCTTGACGGTGCGGCCCCGCAGCTCGCTCCTGTGGACCTTTTCGAAGGCCTCCTTCATCGAGGCCGTGTCCTTGAAGAAGAACTGGAACTTGCTGTGAACGGGAGCGCGGGCGCACGGCGTTAGTGGGTGACGGACAAGAATAAGAAACTCGGCGATGCGGAGGGGAGCGCTTACCCGACTGTATCAGGTATGACCGAGACGGACACGACTCCGTCCAGCCCGTCGGCCTCTTGTATGATTTCGTCCGGCGTCATGTTGTACGGCACATTGATCAGGTAGAACGCACAGCTGTCTATGCCCAACTTGGCCGCTTCTTTTGTGCTAATATCCAGGCCCACCCTGCGTCTATATTCGGCCTGCTTTTCGATATACCGGGCGTTGTCGCGTTCATACTGGGTCAGCCCATGCGCGCGATGCTCGGGCCGGACTTCCTCGATCCTCTGTTTGTTGATCTTCTCCTGGACAGTCTCGGCGTCGGCCTCGGGACCCTTCTCCGCGCCCGTCTCGGCGCCGGCTTCGTCGGTCTTCCCCTCGTGGCTCTTCTTCACGACAGTCTCGGCGCCAGCCTCGGAACTCCTCTCAGCATCCGCCTCAATGCTAGCCTCAGCACTCTTCTCCGCGCCCGTCTGCGCACCAGCCTCAACGCTCTTCTCCGCCGCCGCTTCAGTGCCAGCCTCCGGGCTCTTACCCGGCACCGCCTCGTCGCTATACATCCTCACACGCGCAAACGCCAGCCTCTGCACCGGCAGACCAGGCCGCGCGCGGACCGCGGGCCGAGGTGCCGCGCGCGGCGCGGCGGCCATGGCCCGGGCGAGGGCGAGGCGTACGGACGCCATCTTCGACTCGCTGCTGTCGAGGGATCCCCGGGGTTTCGAGGTTGGAGTTCGGTCTTCGGGGTCGTGGGGGAGGTAGTAGGCGAGAGAAGACCGAGGAAATCGCTGGTGTCGCGATGTTGCGAGCTTCGGGCGGCTTACAGAAACGCCAGAATAGAATGGGATCCAGTTTTTCCGAGACCACAATCGCCTTACGTAATCACTCGGCCGATGGCTGCTCGGCTGGGGTACCACTGGCGCGGACCGACCACATGGCCATCTCCACGATACTACAACGCTTGAGACTCCGGCATTAGACGGGAGGCCGCCATATAGAACCGCAAGAAAGTGACGATACTTGTCCATTTTATTCCCCCCTTCGCTAGGGCCATTCGCCAGGTCCCTTCGCTAGTAGACTTGGCCAGCCCGTCCCCAATTTCGAACCTCCAGAGTATCGAAAACCCCTACCGTAACAGCTAACACAGCCAGCATCTAGCAACAATACAAATACACATGTCCCAGAAACCCAAGAGAAAAAGCAGTAAGGCGCACTGCCCACTGCCAATTCCATCCCACGCCCTGTTCCCAAAAGTTTCCCCGTCATTACTCCCATCATCAACCCCTCGAAACCCCGCTGAAATCTGAAAATGTGAGGGTGTGTCTCGCTTCATCCCGCTTATATGCTGAGCCTCTTCTCCTTTCCCGAGGCGCTGTTTCCGATGACGCCCGTCATCCCTGTTTCAAAGCAAAAACGAACGGGACAAGGTGGAATTCGAGACAGGTGCAAGCGGGACGTGGGCAACGCTACCCACGTCACAAGACCCATGCAGAGACCAAAAAAAAAAAAAGGAAGCACAAGAATAAGGATAAAAAAGAAGTTGATAAAACAATAAATGACACCGGCCACACCAGCCCCCCCTCTTTTCCCGGGGATAGAGAAAACCGCGAAGAAACGGAGAACGCATGGGTATATCTACACTTTCTCAAACACAAACAGGAAGGATAACAAGGAACAAGAACTCCGGCCGGCACTCCCCCGTGCCTTTCCTCCCATCCAATAGTAAAAGTCACACAGTAAGGAAACAAGGTTCCCGCGCGGGGAAAGGTGGTTGTAAGCGAAACAGTAAGAAGTCGCGGGGACAAACATAAGAAAGCGGTCGAGGGTGACCATAGAAGCGAATGGAGGATATCCTGGCTGTATCAGCCACTAAGGCCTCTCCGAGCGGAAACTCGGAGGCCGTGACGTCTCATACTGTACGCCTGTCATGCTCTCCGGGGCTGGCGGTAGCGGCCCCGCACCAATAGAGCGCAACGGCGGCAGCTCCGTCCTAGAGCTCGCGTAGGGATCCTGCGCGTAGGGGCCCGCCGGGGGGCCGGACGCGGGCGGCGGCGGCGGCGGCGCGGCGCTGTAGGACCCCCGCGGGGCCGACGTCATCTGCATGCGCAGCTGGTGGTTCTCCGCCTTGACGGCAGCAAGCTCCTGGCGTGCCATGTCCACCTCTGCGCGACTCGAGTTGTAGTGCGACTGCAGCGAGCGGATGGCTTCCGTCTGGCGCTGGTGCTCGACGATAGCTGCGTGGAATGTCAGCAAGAACGAGCTCGGCTGATAGGGGCGTGGGGCCGCAAGACTGCGAAGTACTAACCTTTTTGGAGAATCTCCCACTTCGACGCCTTGGCGCCCCTGTCCTGCGGCATCAGGTCCCGCAGCGACTCGAACAGCTCCTTCATCTCCGTCCGCCGCTTGCGCTCGGCGAGCTTGTGGCTCTGCCTGGATTCAGGCGTCCTGCTGTACGGCTGGGACCCAGACGGCGCCCTCGACACCGCGTCGTCGTCGTCCTGGCTCATCCGGGACACGAGCTGTGGCGTGGGCGGGTACTCGTGGTGGGCGCTCAGTAGCCCGTTGACGTAGTCGCCCGCCTCGTCCAGCCGCCGCTGGCCGGGCGGTAGGCGCGACTCGCTTGTGTACTGGCTGCTGGCGAAGGACTCGGCCACACTACTCCGCCGAGAGTCCTCGAACGCCGGCGGGTTCGAGCCCGTCCGCGGCGTGTCGGAGTCGGGGAACGCCCAGGCCTGACCCTTAGTCGGCTCGGCGGCCCTAGCGATTGTGCCGGTCGCGGGGCCGGTGATGGCCGGCGCGGTGCGGCCCGCCCTGGGCATGGACTCGGGGTTCCGCTCCGCGCTGGGCTGGTACCCGTTGGATATCCGGTGCATGGTCAGGCTGTCGAAGCCGGGCCGTGGGTGCCGTTGCGTGGAGAGCGTGTTCTGGATGGAGCTGCTGGACTGGTTGTGGATGGGGTACGGGGACCCCGCGAGGCGCATGTCGCTGAAGTTCTGGTTCATCCGACTGTCGACGCTCGTCCGGCGCGACAGCGCGTCGGCGTCGGAGTAGGACAGGCTCGTGCCGTTAACACCCAGCTCGGGCTGGCTTAGTCGGTCGTAGTGTCGCGGGTCGGGGCCTGCGGAGGGGCCGTTAGCCGTGAGCGGCAATAAGGCGCCGGGGTACATACCGCTTCCCGTCGGGGAGATGAGAGTGGGCACTTGCTGGTTCGACGTCGTCGGAGAGGGCGTCTTGTCTGCGGGCGAAGAATGGCTCCCCGAGCCCGCAGGGCTATGCACGTTGGGGCCAAAGGACGCGGCGGAGGTGTCTGTTGGGGAGGCTGTTTAGCAAACCACGCAAGGATTCCCCAACCTGTATCCGGCGGGTCAACATACGTTTGCTAGAGCCGTCGCTCGAGAAGTAAGCTGAGTCGCGAGGCTCCGCGTCGTTGTGGACAATATCCCTAACCCGCATGGACTGCGCCGGCGGGGGCAGGACGCCGTTGGCGGTTCCGCTCGTGTTCGACATGGTCGCGAGGCTTGGTGGGGGTTCCAACACGTGTAGGTGAAGAGCAACAGCCGTCGGGCGTGGTCGTTGCGCAGGCAGTCCGAAATATCGTGGCTCAACGTGGCGAGCTGCAGCGTGCCGTGTGGGAGAGAAAGGCTGCTTCGAGGGGGGGCCGGGGAGCAGGAGGGAGGAGGTTCGGGAGGAACTAAATATTCGTCCTTTCGCAACGCCAAAAGCACCCGGGCCACGCAGCCGTCAGGTGTCTTTCGCGCTTTTCACAGCAATCAGCTGTTGGCGACGATAAGGTTAGGACATGGACAGAAAAGAAAGAGGATAAATAAGAGGTTGGAAGAGAGGGGCGTGGGTGCGGCTCGCGAAAGCTTGTTCGTGAACTCGAGAGTCGAAACGTTGTTGGAAGTTTATGTTTGCGGCGTGGGAGGGGAAAGGACGAAAGAGAAACGATGGTCTGGGGGGGTCGTTCAGGGCACCACTTGGGAGGAACCGTGAGCGACAGGGGATGGAGGTACTCAGAGGGGTGTACCTGGGCTGCAAGTACTCTTTCCGTCAAGTGCTCGTGGATGGCTGCCAAGCTATCGCCAGAGGGGTACCAAAAATGTACATGGCCCGGGAAATCCCTCCTAGTGCCGAGCACCGACTACCGAAATTCTACACGGCTGTACAACGGTGCGTGGACCTGACCCACCCAAACACTAGAGTCGTACAGGCAAGGACGGTAGGCCGATACCTGGAGAACCCGCCCACGGCGAACTCGAGTCTGGGGGGGGGGGTGGGCTCTGGGGCCCAGCCAAGGGTACCTGCCGCAGCGAACGCCACAGTATGAAATAGAAACCCACGCCGCGTCTCTCCCCACTACTCGGTAAGCTAGCGCCTGCGGAGCAAATAATGTGCGCTGCGGGCATCGGCGGGGAGGGGCGACGACGTCGTTCTTGGAGCCATCATCCGAGGCCGCAGGAGACAAAGTCAAATCCGCGCGTCCGCCACCCCGCCGTCTAGAATTACGGGATTATCTCCTCCCGGCGCTCGAGACGGGCGCCGCGTCCGGGTGTTTTCCGGGTGGCCACACGAAGTTGCGAGCCGGGTGCGTGACTTCGGACGTGCCCCCGAAAGTTCAGGCCGGAGTTGGGGCCGCTCCCCGGCTCCTGCGACGGCGAAGCTGGTACAACTACACATTTTGAGGTCCTCACGCTGGGGTGATCACTTCGGATGATGTCCCGCCACGGAGACTCGAGTTTAGTCTGAGCAGAGCTTACATGTACTCTCTTCGGACAGGGCAGTCGGAAGACAGGTACAGTGGACGAAGACGAACATTAAGCGCGAAGGTTCTAGTCGCCTTGGGGGGCGAAGGGGAGGGGGGGTGGACCTCACTTGAATATCAATAACACCAACCTTCAACTCACGCGCTCCATCAGGCCGATTCCGCCACTGCCGTCCTTGCGCAACAGGTGAGATGAGCTCCCGTGAGACGGCGCCCGTCCCCTCTAACGTGAAATCCTGGCCCTCCCCCGTCCGCTAGCATGTGCCTCCGCCTCTCCCCTGAGGTGCGTATCTGACCTGTGTCAACCACATGCCCCTCGCGGCGGGTGCGACGCTCGTGCTGCGGTGGCAGCGGCTCCCGCGGCGGTGACACGGGGCTACGGGGTACGATGAGATGCAGGTGCACGACGCGGTTGTCCAGGCGGTGCCCAATGCTAACGTGTTGGTCATCCGTGCGGGATCTCGTGTTGATGGTGAGGATGCATCTCGGTTCTTGATACGAACCTTCTGGGACTCGTCACCGGCGCCGGCGTCCTCGTCATACTCGACGGACGAAGTATCGCAAGAACGAACGCGTATTTCCGAGCGGATCGCGAACCCAACACATGTGTGCGGCACATGGAAGCCAAAGGTTATCGCTACGCCAGTCTCCTGAGCCATCACACGAGAGGCCGCGAGGCCCCATGGTTTTTAAGGTGTGGCGAGGGAGACTGGAGACAGACTGAGGGATTTCCCCGTCGACCTGAACCTTGTTCGCAGGCTCTTCGGTGCCCGATATGGGTTTCTTGGTGGGACATCTTATTTTCCTCATGCGGTCACGCTTGGTCGAAGTTTCCGGATGGCGTGAGTCTGCCTTTAAGCTTCTTCGACGAGGGAGTAAGGGTCCAAACCTATTCCTTTTAGCGCGGCGTATGCTCCGAGGCGATGGGTTATTGGAGACTGTGTCAGGATACGTAGCGAAATTCTTGTCAGGACTGCGGCAGAGGTTGGGATTGGGCATGTGAGCCGGCGGCTGGGCAGAGAGATGTACGATGTAAGTGACGGCTCTCGCTCTGTCGTGTTCTCTGGGGATCGGAGATGTACCGGCCGCCATCCGCTAAGCAAGTAGCTCCAAGCTCTCCAAAGGGAACAGCTAGCTTCTGATGATCGGATCGGGCGGCGCCAGCCATTCGTCCGCACATATCACACAGGTACCTCCCCCAAAGGGGAGCCCCCCAGACGCAAGTCTCACGATCTCGAGCCCCGTCCCACGGCGCACAGGACGATGTGCCCGCACGGAACTAGCGTGCCCCCCGCCCCCGAGACAACCATGCGTGGGACGAGGGACGGGTGCCGCTGCCAGCGAGAGCCGCCGCTATTGTGTCCGTCCTGGACCTCGGTGACATGTCACTTACACGACGGTGGGACGGGGTCCTGTCGGCGGCTTGTTTGGGGGTGCACGCTGCGCGGGTTAATCTCCGCTTTTCGGTTGGGGAGGTACGATGTGCGAGGTATTACATAGTAAGGACGGGGTGTGACTCTCGAAAAGGGCCGCGGGGACTTGGTGATGGGGGGTTTAGGTGGGCGGGGCGGTCGCTGCTCATTCCGTCGGTGGCGTATTATGGATGTCGGTGACCTCGGTCGAAATGGGCGGGGCATTGTTAGAGCTGCTTTGTGATAGATCGCGAGGGATTGCAGGTTTAGATCATATCCGATGGGCCTGTACCCCGGGCTCGGGGCGTACGAGTACAGGGGACCCTCGAGGGCGAATCGCTAGAAAATCACGTGAAGTTAAGAGCATGCATTGATGGGATGGAGTACTCGTGGGTCGCAATAGCAGCATCGGTGGCGGACAAGGGTCCGGGGGAGGGGGGAGGGGGGCCAGAAACGGAACTGGTAGGCTCACAGGTCGTGCGGTGTAAAGCACAGGCTTGCCTGTCCGAGCTTGGACCTGTGTCCGGGCTGGCGGCGTGTTAGCCTGTCAGGGCGCTGTTTGCCATGCGGACTTGCTGTGTCCGTCGCACGGCACGCTTCGCACCGTAGCATGTACAGTAATGTAGAGTAGCAGTTTCTGCCCAGAGAGGGTTCTGGTACACACAGACCCTGACTGCCGGTACGGCAGAATATAGGGAATAAAACGATGTAATCCATCCCTAGCGTCTCAGCTCGCCGCAAAGACACCACCGCCCCTTAACAGTCCGCCTAAAAACCCACCTAAACCCGACTTATCCGTCCCAGCTCAGCCCCGTCACCAACCCAGCCTCCCACGCTCTCCCCTCGCCAGGATTGCCCCTGCTCCAGGCCAACCCCCCCTGCCTCCAACGACGCGCTAGCGCAGGAATGAGCCGGGCACGGTGCCGAGCTAGCGCCGCGGGTGAGCCATTTGCCGACCTTCCCTCGTGGGAACGCCGTGGGCGGGACGGTTGCTTCACGGAGTACCGACACGGAGGGCGCGTGGTCCGCCAGACGGGTTCCAAGGCTGCTGGGCCGCCAAGTGCCGAGATCTGGGGGGCCGAGTCTGCGCCGTGCCTGGATCGACATACAGCTCGGGGGCTTGTTAGCGCTGGTGTTAATCGCCGTGGGTTCGCCGGTACCCCCAATGGGCGTTTCCCGCGCCGCACGTGCCGCCAAGGGACGCGGAAGCATAAGTACCAGGACTGCACCGAAGTCCGCCATGTGGAGCGGACTAAGCCCGTCCCATGCCAATATCGACAACCCTTGCGACGCCGCGCGCCCGTGCGTGAACCGCTTTGGAATCGGCGGTGCTCTAATGGGCGGTGGCGCTGGCCGGGTCCGAGCGACTTAACCCCAAAGCGGCAGGACGCACGAGTTGGGTGGCCCTTGTTGGGGAGACTATTGCTTGGTCTGCGACCGTGGGAGGGGGCACTAGAGGATTCCACTCGGGAATAGGTGTGACCTCCCTTGCTCCCCGGATTCTACAGTACGGATATGTACTTGTCCGGGGAATTACCGATGTTCGGTGAGACGCGGACACTACGCGAAGCCGTGATGGGATCCGGGCAGTGGGCGTATCTAGGGCATACGTAATAATGGGCGCGTCGTGGCGGAGCGGACAGCCACTCGGCCCCCGGTCCTTGGGAGCCCCATGGCAAGGTAAATCCCTCCGGGGCTGAGGAAAACAAGGCCGTGCCGTCGTCGCGAGTAAACGCGGCGGCCCCGAACCCGGCAAAGCGAGCGGGCCCCGTTGAGCAAGTTACTATAGTACGTGCATATGGTAGGACGGGCGTTTCATCCGAGCGCGACATGTTTACGAGACTTACAAAGACAGTCTCGGGAAATTCGCACCTGAGATACCAGTGCCGAGTACCTCAGCGCATTCTCCTGTCTCAGACTCCCAGCACCAAAAAAGGGGCCCCGTTGAACCGCGGCAGAGGCTCGCCCACGTGGGCGGGGAGGAGCTAGCGGTAGTTGTAGTGTACCGGGCGCCGCCAGCTGGCGGGTCGACCCGCCGAGACCAACCTTCGCTTATAAGCCACTTTTCAGAGAGAAGTTCCCAGCGAAGTAGCTTCACAAAATCAGTTACCCTTTTAGGAAATTGGTCCAGGTCTAAACAACCTTGGGCCCCTTCGCTTTTGCCATTTTCCTCCTATCGTAGGACCCTTATCATATCCTCTGTTTTTTTTTTTTTGTAATTAAACCGGCTGTCTGGAGCGTTGCTCACTGCTGAACCCATCCATCCCCGTCTCGGCCCCGGAGTCGCGTCTGTCGCAGTCGATATCTCGCTTGCCTTCACTAAATTCTGTACAATAATAACTGCGATACTCTCAAGCACTCGCATAAACACCCGCCTATCGGGCGCAAAGCCCCACTCCCAAAGTTCCTACCCAAAACCAGGATCTCGCTCCAGCCAGCCGCGTGCCGGGGGGGGGGTCTCCACCCCACCACAGCGGCAAGACCACGAGGGCACAGTATCCCGCACCGTGACCCTCCCTTCCCGCCCCCCCCCCCACCCCCCCCCCCCCCCCCCCCCCCCCCCCCCCCCCCCCC
>JAGFNX010000045.1:0-171182 GCA_017657125.1 Scopulariopsis brevicaulis
GCAATGCGCAGGGCAGTGACAATAGGGCAGAGAAGGAATCGGAGCTCGATGTAACCTTGGAGCGGGCAGGGGTCTTGACTGGACGCTCAGGCCAAGCCCGGGGAAGGCGAGATACCTGCGCCGGGACTAATGCAGTATGACGGCGCTGGATGGGACCAGGCACATACCAGCACCTCCTGGTGTCACCGGCGCAGGCAGCCCGGCTGTTGATATGCCCGCCATTTCGCCGGCACACTACACTGTTCGGACGGTGCCCTTCACTCAAATCGTGACGGTCAGCCGGTGCCGACGAAGGGAACAGACGGTCAGGGTACGTACCGCTCATGCCGGGAACTCCGTGTCGTGCCCAGGTGCTCCTGCCATCTCTATCGGCACCTATCGGCGTCCGGGCACAATTGACATATACATGCCCCTGCCACGTCCCCTACACTATCTCCGAGTGTCCGCTGCACCTTCTCCATTGAATCCGAGTCGCGGTCCTTGTCCTTGTCCTTGGGTCCCCTTATCTCCGGGGTAAAACGGCAAGTTCTCGCGGGGCACCGCGGGATTAGACACGGGTAAGGCCGCGGTGGCCCATCCGTGGGTAGAGGCTGTAGCCTATAGGACGAACCCCGGGTTTGATGGGGTCGGGCAGTCATGTCAAGATCGAGTCGAGTCACAGTACCTCAGTAGGGCTGTGCACATCCTCCTTCCCCGTGTTCCGAGGACGGGAACCGCTTGCCCCAGTCGGATGGGAACATAAGCGGCAGGTGATTGCGCCACCCCCCCCCTCCCCCTTGAAGATTGGGTCCAAAGGAAGGCGCCCCCTCGTACACGGGCCTCTCGCGTCGTCCAATCGCACTCGCACCCGTGGACGGAGGCGGGACGGGATCGAGGGTGAAGATTAGAGGCTGTTGTTCGATCTGCATGCCGCCGACGCCGCCTGTAACTATGACAAACACTGGGGTGTTGTCTGCCGCCTCCACATAGGTTGGCAATGGCTGCTTTATCATCATCTGGCCCTTCTCGGTGGATCGAAATCGTCATCCCAGTTCCGGCCCGCGCCTCGCAAGTGCACTAGAAGGACCAGTCATCTCGTGCAGAAGGTCCCTGGTTTACCTCGGATGGTAGAAATAAGTTTGCCATGTGCTTGGTCGAATATGGACGTGGGAATAGCCCGGACATTTCACTCCCCTTGCCAAGAAGAGATCTCGATGGACCCGGTGGCCATCGTCCATCGAGCATTGCAACGTCCTGTATGGACTTCGCTCTTGGGGTTGATACCGGGTCCCTCGTAGGCTGGCCTATACCGAGCAGCGTTCCTGGGCAGGCAGGGCAGCAGCACTGTGCAGGGGTTCGGAGGGCTCAAAGGCTCAGCCCAGCTCCCCCGCTGGCGAGCGGCCACTCAGAAGCTGCGACCCTGCGACGGACCCACGCACCAGTCAAAGGAACCGTGATTGTACCTCGTACAAATACTCGTCGCAAATAGGACGTGGAACCTCGCCGCCCGATTGGCCGCCGTACCGAGCAAGCTTCCCTCATTAAACGTTCACCTTTCCAGTTTAGGAATGTCGCTCCGCGGCGCCCGAGAAGCGCACGTACTCGGTCTGTGATATGCCTGAGCATCTCCTGGTGTTTACCGCTCGACACACAGAGTGGCTTGCTTTCTTGACTACATCGTGTTTCTAAAAAAGCCCAGCCATTCACACGCCAGGATTTCGCTGCTGTCTTTCCGCAGCCCAAGGAATCGGGCCGTTTCGCCCACCCTGTCTTTTGTGCAAGACTGGCCTGTCTCCTGCTTCCCCTCTTCGCCGAGCCAACTCGGCGGCGGCTGTGCAAGGTCCAGGTCTGGCTCTCCGGAAACTTGTACCCGCACCCCAGTACGGGCGCCGTGCAGAATGACGATCGTTGTAGCGCGCTTTGTCATGGCTCTGGCCTTTTTTCTTCTTTTTTTCTCTTTTTGGCGGCGATCCCATCCGACTTCATTGCGTTGTATGGCTCATCTACGCAGCCCCCTTCACAGGCGTCCACCATGGCCACATCGATGCGGGGGTGCATACATGGCCCGGAGTCATTCACCTCGTCATTGGTGCCAGATGAATCTTCGTGGTTGCCCAAAGTGCACTTCTCGTGCCGGGTCTGGCTGGCCAATTTGTAATTGCACGGCGGCCTTCCCTGGCTTCCATGCGGATCGAACAGGGACATACGTGCCTCGGTACTCGGGAAAAGGTGTGGGCAGACGGACCCATTGCTCCGGGTGGGCTGGAGCCCGGGCCTGTTCACCCGCATTGGCCCTCCTCCGCATTCTCGAACTATATTTTATTCAGAAGATGAGGAAATTCTGTTTGTTCAGCCCTGTGCGGCGACAACACCAAGACTGGCCTGTCCGGCTCGGTCCAACCATGCCGCCCACATCGTGGTGGTGTGTGGGGGGGGAATCTGTATGGATGGCCCTGCGAGCGCGGGATAAGCCGGCTGGATTTGGGCAGGCTCGGGATCCCGAAACGGCGGAAACGGAGCGTCGGGCCCAAAAGTTCTCGCCCACTTAAGGTGCTGACGACGATGCAAGCGGGACGTATTGACGGGAAGCCCAGTTTAGCGGCCGGGAAAGAGAGCGGTTCATCCGTGCTTCTCTGAGTAATGTCTTAGGGCGAATGCTCCTCCCTCGCTACCGAGCACGAGGTAGCCCATCCCAGCCTAGCCTCCGACGAAGGAGGAGAACCAGAGCCATCCTGGTTACTGAGGACCGGGGTTGGGAAACCCCACTCCGTGCGTGTGATGGGGCAAGACGTGGTCTCGACGTTGGGAAACGCGTGGATGTATTCGAAGTAACGTATCGTCTGCGGTGATCTTCGCCGACAAGCAGCAGTTGAAGGTGGGGCGTGGTTGGGGTCGCCGTAGGGCTGAGAGCGCATGTTCATCTCGTTCATCTCCGCGTTCGCCAATCACAAGCCGCCCGAAGTGGGTCAACCTCCAGGTGGCCAATTGTAGCCCGCATAGCCCGGGCGACCCCACCGAGACCTTCCACCGCCCTTTTTGGGTGCGCAAGGGCTGAGTTGCGTGTCGAAAAGGCGGAGACCAGCCCTGTCCAACGCTTCGAGAGGGGCGAAGGATTCTGGCGCATGGCCAGGTCCCCGAATCCTACCACACTCCTCGGGTGGCCGCAGAAGCCCCGTCCGTGCCCCCGCCTCATCTCGCGGGCCCTACGTATAATCGGTGCAGCTGGAGGTCGCATTTTGTTTATTCGCGGGTGCGAATCCGACAACCCTGAATTGTCTTTCTTGCCTCCAAACCCCCCCTTGAACCCCTGTTATGGAGCGGAGGTGCCATGTAGCAATGTCATTTCTTGACCTCCGCCGATCCCAACACACCCGAGTCGAGCTCTAGCCTTTCATAACGACGCCAAAGAAAGAGAAATGCAAGCAAGAACCACAATCCAGACCTCACATATCCTACGATATGGGCATCGTGATTTCCAACAAACTTGCTAAAAGAAGATCGTGTATAGTGTACAGCAAACATCGATGTACAGGAATGACAGAAACCCGCGCCGAAGCCCCCCTCTCAAACCCATGCCTTGGACGCCCCCCTCCCCAAACCCATTGACGCCTCAGAGGTCAAGACGAGCTCAACATGAACACCGAGCCAGTAAATATTCAGCGCAAAATCGAGAGATGCCAAATGCCGTTTTTCGTTGCTCCCCCACGAACCGATATACACCTCAAACCAACACGCTCATAGCTGAGAACCCTGCTTAGAGTCCCGGATGAACGGCGTTTCCGTGATCGACAACATTATCAGACAGGTTAATGAGTAATTGTGCGAGGCACCGTTTTGTCGCTGCGTCATCCCGGAGAACGGATGAAAAGGTGGCGTCGCGCAGAGGCTCCGGGAGACACTGCCTAAGCGCTTCCCGTGCACGGGCATTATCGCTCAGCCTGGACAACGTTACTGTTAGCAGAGAAAGGCGGGGATGCGGCGGGCCCTTGCTCATGGGCGAGAAGAGGACTACTGTACCGAAGGAAGCACCGGACGACATGTTTCAGGAGCCTTGCCGTCTGCTGCTCAACCAGCTGGTTGACCATGTTGCTCAGAACCGTCCCAACGGCGTAGAACCGTTCATAGGTTGCGCATATGTAGTTGAGGCCATTGTCGTCCAAAAGTATTTTCTGGACGATGAATATGGCCACCGTCTTGCTCAGTTCCGAGCCAGTCTCCATGATCCGGAGACAGAGGGGGATAATTTCCGTCGTCAGGAGGAAGTTGATCACCTCCGTCGAATCATTCTTCACGAGAGCGCCAATGACCCCCAAAGACGTCAATCGCAGGTATTCAAACGGTCTGGATTTGGATGTCGTGTTGAGGAAAGGATAGAGGAAGAGGGGGATATGGGCTAAGCAAAGTCACCACAAGTCAGCATTCATTCCGCATTGTTATACATTCTAAGGTTCACTCTCACCGTTCAGGAAGAGGGTCCGGGTATCGTTGTGGGATGCTACACATTGCAGCAAAGCCAACGCGTTGCAGACCCTATTCGACGCCGCGGCGGTGAGCTGGGACGGGTTCAATAGTGTATAGACCGAGATGATCTCCTGCAACAACGACGTCATGACACCTTTGCGACTTGTTAGCTTCCGAAACCAGAAAACGATGGCGAGGATTTGGCATACCAAAGGAGTGCCAAAGTATGAGCGCAAGCTCGGGCACTTGCTCCCGCTTCTTGCTCAATTCTAGCAGCGCGGTTTCACGGGTGTTCTCGTTCAAGAGATCCGCTATGTAGGCCATGGTGCGGCGGTTGTCTTCTGAGATCAAGGGCTCATGGCTTCCATCGTGTCCGTGGGCGCTGGAAAGGCCGCCAACAGCGCTGTGGAGAGCGGGGATCCGGTTGTAGTGCTGCTGCTGGGATGCGGGGGGCGCCGCGGCCTGGTGCTGTTGCGTCGACTGCACCCAGGCCGCGTCGGAGTGGGGGTAGAGCTGGTGATGCCCGTAGATGTGAGCGGCAGGCATCATCTTGGCTGAGGTCGGGCGGCCACGGCGTGGCTCGTCAAGATCGTTAAGCTCCAGCGGGGATGGATGGCCCTGGATCTCCTCAGTATCCCGGCGCGAGTTGAGGCGGTATTGAGAGGGAGGTGGATAGGCAATTCAGGCGGCGCTAGAGTAGCTGCTACTCGGAGTGAGTTCTTGAACGGTCGCCCGGAGCGCAGACACAGCGTAAGCAGGTGCTATTGTGGTGAGCATCGAAGCCAGACACGGCCAAGGTCTGACTTGGGTTCGTCGGCCGATACTCGGTTAAAATCGAGGGCATCAGGCAGCGTAGAATTATAATTGTAATTAAAAAGAGTATTACATTATCGGTGGACTATATGTATATATGGGGGCATATCCATGGCTGCGGATGTCCTGACCCCCTTCAGGCAGGGTCACGCATGTGACTTGGCAGGTCCCAAAGCCCGAAGCTCCCGGTCGACACGCGGGTAGAATGGAATACAGGAGAAATATGCCGCTTCTATTCACATTCCATGCATCGTCGTCAAAGCATAGACAGACTGACAGATGCGACACGCGACTGCCTCCCACTCCCTCCCACTCGCGGTCGCCATGCCGTCGTGTTTCCAGGACGCACCGCCGCGACAACGTACTATAGCCTGACCTCCTTCAGGATTTGATCCGCCATGTTTTTATACTGCCATGTGTTCCCTGACATCCGCTTGAACTGGATACCGTGGAGAGACAGAAGGGGAACCTTGACGATGAAGATTTCAAACTCTAGCACCATGCTGCCACCGAGATCGCTCTGCACCTGGGTGGTTGTCTCGCCCGCCGCTCGCCGGGACGGTATTGCGTGGTCAAGGGGCCCGCTGCCCTCGGATATGTCCGAGTTTGAGCAGGCACCTTCGGGAGTAGCCTTATTGGGCGACCTCGGCGTCTGGGGAGCCCGTTCGAATTCGCGTATGTCATCTCGTTCGCGATCGTTGTTGTTCATGAGGCCACCAAAGCTGAAGCGCCTCCTATGGCCTGGTGTCTGCGACGAGGGGCTTGTGGGGGCGTCGGCAACCTTCTTCAGGTCAATGCTAGGCATGTGGCGGCAAGTGAACCCTCCCTTGATTTCTGCATATTCAACGCCTAACCGTCTGAGCACCCGTCTCATCTCAGCCCGAATTTCCGGAACAGACTTGGGTGATGTCGTGGACACGCTGAACAAGCCTTTGAGGAAGACTGGCTTGGCAAGATCAGAGCTGTCCAGCCTGTCCGTCGAGACACCGCTGTGGTCTGCAAGCTCTTGGTCCGTTTCCTCTGGTACATTTGCTTCCCTAGCTTCCTCTCGCCGAAGCCTCCGCCGCTGAATGCTCTCTCGCCGCGCATGACCAAGAGACTTGGCTCGCATCGAAGACGACCGCGTATTGGGTCCCTGAGCGTGGTCAGGGTGTATCCGTTCGTGCCCAGCTTCATGGTCGGATCCGCTGGTAGCAGGAGGATCTTTTGAGGGGGCCTTCGAACCACGTCTTCTCAGGTCAGCTGAGTTAACGCTGGTCGATCGGCCAAGTGCCCGCTTGGATTGCCGGCCCCCGAGGCCCGCCGAAGGAGGAGGACTAAGGAGTTCACTGTGCTGTGGCTGGCTGCTTCCTGACCGGAGACGCGGCGGTACATGGTCATCCCGGTCCATCCTGCTTCTTCGGATGCTGAAGCTTTTTCGTGGCGCGGTTGAGGGTTCCCCTGTGGCTGGGGAGTGTACTTGAACCTGAGGAGGATGCGAGCGATCCTTGCTGTCCGTACGATCCTGATCCCTACGCTTCCTTGTGCTGAAACGACGTAGAAGACCAGCAGCTGTACCTTCCTTCTTCTGTGGTACATCGAGACGAGATTCTGGTGGCTGAGTTGCAGGTGGCGAGAGAGCATTTTTCCTCGCGGATTCGGGCATGTCGTCCTCCCCATGTGTACGGGCGCGGGGTCGAGTGCGGCCGCCAGTCGACCTCTCGCCAGGCATTTCATACGTCGCGGGGTTCGTGTGAGCCTCCTGTGGCGGTGAGAGTTCAGGAACCACCCCAGCTTCGTTCACAGTCCCTTGCTGCCCGGAAACGGGTTTTTTATCAGCGCGTTCGCGCTCCTTCTTTTCCAGCACAAGGTTGTAAATCGAGATGAGAGGGCTGAACGCATTCAGCGGATCGTTCCCAAGTTGCAACCCTTCAGTACTTGGAGTGGATAGTGCGTCTCGACTATTCCCAGAGCTTCGTCTCCGGTAAAAGTCGAGCCCGAAGCCCCGCCTTTTCTCTACCTCCTTTGAAGGCTGGGGGAGTTCCTTCTCGCGTTGGAACAGGCGGACAGCGCGCTGATACTCATCCGAGTCGATAGTCCGAGTCAACTGGGCCCTTATAGTCTCGGGAGACCCGAAATTGAACCCGGTCATGGCATTGATGGCGTCTTGGTCAAGTGGTAAAGTCAATGGCTCTCGCAGGGGGAGGTAGTTGTCCGGCGGACCGGGATACCCCTTTGTCATCCAAGGATGATTCAGGACCTCCTGCATGGTAGCTCGTTGCTTGGGGTCTGTCATCAACATCCTGGACATTAGATGCTTGCAATCTGGGAACTGTTAGCCACGAAACCAAAGCACACAGTACCGCGCCGAGATGCATACCGCTTGAAAGCCAGGTTGGGTAGTCTACAGCGCCCTTCTTGATCTTGGCGTGCAGTGCCGGCATGCTCTGATCATCAAAGGGTACCCTGCCGCAGACGAGAACGTAAAGGACGATGCCAAAACTCCAGACATCCACCTCCGGGCCGGTATAGGCACGAGCCTGGAGGAGCTCGGGAGCCGCGAAGTAGAGACTGCCGCAAAATGTTTTGAGGTGCCCTCTAGGGGAGAAGAGATTGCTGAGTCCAAAGTCGATGATCTTGATGTCGCCGGTCTTGCTGATGAGGATGTTTTCGATCTTCAGATCACGATGGACTATGCTGTTTCGATGGCAATAGTCGAGAGCACTGGCGATCTGACGGCTAAACTTCCGCGCTTGCTTCTCCTTCAGCTTGCCATGGGATATGATGTAGTCCAGCATCTGGCCACCATTGACGAACTCGAAGAGCATGTACCAATGATAGTTGGTCCGCACCACATCCCGTAGACCACAAATGTGAGGATGGTTGAGCAGCGTCCCGATGGCAGCTTCCCGAGCAGTCCTGATCTCCTTGGATTGATCCGCCCTCTCCTTATCCGCTCGGCTGTGGTGGGCGTCATCTGCAGACCCTCTTGGGATGATTTTGCACGCGACCTATACACGATGAGACAAAGTGGTTAGCCTGAGGGACATTCTCAACCGAGTGAAAGACCCGTGGACGGGCGCGGTGGTCCAACCTGTTCACTGCCGTCCTCTTTGCGAGCCAGCTTGACTTTCCCCATGCTGCCGGCGCCTATAGTTTTCACAAGTAGCCATTTGCCGGATTGGGTTGGGATAGTCGTCCGCGATCGGCTGTGCTTCGTTGGAGGGGCCGACTGTCTGGAGTCTGCGGCACCGTGGGCTCCAGCCCCGGCGCCAGCATTGTTATGATTCTCCGATGCCCCTGGCATGTTCGTCGGTAAGATCAATCCTAAGGGCGCGAGTCGGTTGGGCAGCGGTTGCGTTGCCTCGGATGGTTGCGGGGCTCTTCAGAACGGTCGGATCTGGCGAACGTCGCGATGTAATGTCTTCGATTGCGAATCGAATCGGTAAATGTCACCTCGAGACCATTATCGTCCTTCCGCGAACAGAGTGCTGGCTCTTGTTGCACTCCTTCGCTCGCACCGCGAGATGGCGAGGGGCGCCCGCGTTGTTCAGGGATGGGCGAGGCTTACTCCGGGGGGGGCGTGACCGGCTAACAAGGTTGGGTGCTTGGCAAGGAACATTCGCTCATGGCGAGCTCGAGATTCGTCGACGAGGGGGCAGCTCCCTGCGGCCAGGCTTCTGTGGTGGCTGGATAGGGTATGCGCCCACTCGGGAGTTTCGAGGCGAGCGGGAAACAAGTCACTATGTGTCGGTGACTGCTTGGACGATCAGAGCCAAGCCTTGGGCTGACGGGCGGGCTCGAGCCACAGGGGCAATAACACGGAACACTCCAGATCAGGAAGAGACGGGCGGGAACCTCCTGTCGCCTTCACACCGTAGGTACCGGCTCGTACCGCCCGGTACATCCAGGTCGCAGTACAGTGTACAGAGGCGCCTGTCACAGTACGCCCTGCGCTGGCCCGAGCTCCAGAGCGCCGCGATAAGGACGGCACGGTCTTATCGGCTCTCACTCGAAAACGACCCTCCCAGTCCCAGGCCCAGGTACACGCACTACGCAACAAAGTCTTCGAGGAGCCTGTCCGTTTCCGTCAAAAGCTGATTTGTATCGTCCTCCGGTCACAATCCCCTCATGTCCTCAAAGCGCACCCGCTCCGCGTACGAATCAGACTTGGCCGCCCCGTTCGTTTACTTCGGGACATCAGTTGTACAAACGACAGATGCGGGCAGCGGCGGCAGCTATGTTCCCCTGCACAACCAGGAAGTGAGAGATGATCGCGGTCGGAGGCGCCTACATGGTGCCTTCACCGGAGGATGGAGCGCTGGGTGAGTCTTCCCGTTCCCCCATCCACTGACAGGCCGCCGTGCTCATTCCATTCCCCAGCTACTTCAATACAGTCGGATCTAAGGAGGGCTGGACCCCGTCGCAGTTCAAATCGAGCCGGGATAGCCGTCGCGGAGTTGACCCATGCCGAGCACAGACTCTGCCTCAGGCCTTCATGGATGAAGAAGATCTTGCAGATGTTGCGGAGTCTCAAAAGCTCCGTACTAGCCAGTCATTCACCGGGATCGGCGGTCGGCATGATGATTCACTTCCGGGAGATAGATTCCTCAGCTTGCTTCATATGAAGACTGAGACTACGGGTGTTAAGCTTCTAAAGCGGATGGGTTGGAGAGATGGCCAGGGAATCGGGCCGAAGGTTGGCAGGAAGCCACGCCTGGAAAATAAGGAGGCTTTGAGCGAGGGGAATACTATAGCCATGGGCAGCAGCTATCTCTTTGCCCCCGATGACACCGCCATGGTACCATTCTCCAAGAAGATGGACCGAGGCGGGCTCGGCGTGCATAACTCCGAAGGCCTGGCCCAGCAATATCCAGACAAGACGGGCACGGGTAGCAGGCTTGAAAGCCCCGAACTCCGGGTCTTCGGCGGTTTGAACTCCACAAACCGCGCAGCGCACGATCGGCCATCCGGGCGTGGTTTTGGGGTCGGCGTACTAAATGACAGTAGCTCAGGAGAAGACGACCCATACGAAATTGGGCCGAAGATAACGCACATTCGTCGCGTTCGGAATACAAGGAAGACGAAGAAATCTTCTACAAAGGGCCAGGGCGTTGCCCAGATAGCTTCCTCGGCCAGCATCAGGGATCGGTCGCCGGACGGGACATACCGTGGGGGACATAACCTCATCAGCGGGTTTGTCGGAGGAACGACACAGGCCGAAGCCGATACAGCCTCGCAGCTCCAAATTTCAATATCCATACCGTCATCGTGGGGCCCTTCCCGCCGGGCGGAGTCTAGCGCGACAGACAAGAATACGCAGATGCACACCCAAAACCCCGGTCTCGTGGCATCCAGTTCTGCTGCAAGAGGTCGCATGCTGGGCGAGCCAGAAACCCCCGGCCAGCATATCGTCAATCGTTCCTCCGGATCCGCCCAGGATATGGATGCGTTCTACAGTCAACCCTTGCGGCCAACGCGACAGGCGGCAGAAGCAGCATTGGAGAGGGATCGGGAAGGAAAGGGACTGTATCGATCTCAGCCGTCAAAGCAAGCGAGATACAACAGATACCTCGAGCACCATGCAGGCCTTAGTGCTCCCGCGCCCACAAAGCCAGATGATATGGCCGACCTTGAGTTCTCACGAGAGCTGCAAGAGTTCTACAATTGTGTGGCAATTTTCAAGCCCATGGCCGCGCCCATGGCATCTCGGTTTACAGCCGCTGCATCATCAATACCGGCTACGAGGAGCGAGGCTGCGACGGGACCATCTTACGATAAAGATGCCCCTCGAGAGGCAGCGAGATTGGGCATGTTTGGTAACATGACCAGGTCTGTAGCCGATTTCGCCCCATGCAGTTTGCTGTGCAAACGCTTCAACGTCAAAGCGCCCCATTCGGTTGTCTCTACTGGGGGACACGGCCAAAACCCGGGGCCTCTCGTTCGCCGTATCAGCAACACCAGTGACCAGGTACCGCAGTCAGGTAGCCAGGGCCACTCCGTGGCGAATAACCGAGACACTGATACCAAAGCTCCCTGCAGCGAGGCCGTTGGGAACGGTCCGAGGAGCGAGCACGCCTCGAAACAGGTGTTCGATGCCATCTTTGGGGACGAATAATGACCGGCGAATTGCCTTCGCCAACTAGATAATAATTTGGATAAATATTTTCATGACACTCTGGCTTGAATGTAAAACTGGTTACTTTTGTCCACGCAGCACGTCGATGAGACCATGCTTAAAGCAAGAATCACTATATTTCCTGGATCGGATCTGGGTTCTTGAAGGCACGGCCGGGTAGTCGCAACATGACCTAGGAGATACAACTGAGTACGGACGTGAAAAATTCAAGAGGCACAAGACGCACCGTCTCCCAGCGGCTTGCAGATGTGATTGATTCCGTCCATCACTCTCCGGTGCGCTCGTTGCGGAGCACCGCGGCCTGAGCCCCAAGGAGAATGGTCACGTCCAGAGTGGAGACTGGATTGGAGAGAGACGTCTTGTTAAGCGCCCGGGCAGGGATGGGTGTATTGCGAGGTCCCTTTTGCCGAAGAATGGCCAGCAATGTGAACCTCCTGGCTGCAGTGGCTGGGATACCCAGCCCCACTCATTTCCCCAGGCGTGGGTCTCTCCAACACCCGCACGATAAGCACCAGGTCATACCAAGCATCCCCGTTCTCGTGGAGACCACGCCGATTTCCCCCTTATCGCCGTCCCCTGACCCCGACCTAGGTCACGAAATCCGACCATCGCCAATAACTGCTTACAACCGCGCTCTCACCCATACTGGACCCTGTAAACACCGCAGCCACGTTGTTAACAAAGCGGCAGTCCAGGAGCGGGCAACCCGTGTCCTCCCCATCGCCCTCTCTCGTCGACGAAGAAGACCAGGGCCAGCCAAGTATCGATTCCCCTCCAAACCAGCCGCTCCCACCCCAATATTTACCGTCCGAGGCATCGTCGTCCCGACCGCCTCCATTTTCCTCGCTCTACCAAGACGCGCCTACGGCCCAGTCCGAGGAGCATCATCCTGGCCCGCCTCCGAGCCCTGCTGGAGCCTCCCCCGACGTAGCGCATCCTGCCCCTTCATACAACACACTATCGCATTCAGCATTCGCGCCCCAGGGCCTTCGCCAACACCCAGGTACATCGGAAGGAGCAGACCTTGGTGTCAAACAGGAGCCCTCGGAGACAAAGAAGCCTTCATCCAAGGAGGAGGATCTCGAGCCGCCACCTGCGTATTCGGAGGGGCCAAGTCCTCTACACTCATTCACCTTCGTCATGGCGACGGCCGGCGGAGCCTCGAGTATCATTACTCAAGTTCAGCAGGGCGGTCCACCGACCAGCACCCTTGGAGGTGAATATCCCACGCGCCGCAGTCAGGCTCCTGTCGCCCTCGTCTAACTTAGCCTTCTAGATGTCGGAGCCGACGAGACGATTACGATGGACCTGAGGTACGCGACATAGACACACCATTATCTGCCAGAGGGACTACACGAACTAACGCTAGGCAGGGGTACCCGATTCGTCCTGTCCAGAGACGAACTACTCACTCTTCCAGAATTCGTTCTTTTGTCCCTCTTCCCCAATGGTCTCTTCCCAGAGGGGCACATGGGGGGGTTTCCGGAAGGCGACGCGATCCAGGTTGATGTTAGTGTATAGCCATTTCTCGAAGCTCGTGGCGTTTACTCACTGTCCTCGCAGTATGACCCGGCGTCGCTCCAGTACATGTTGGACTTCTTCCGTGATGTTGCCCAGTCGATCCCTGATTCGACACCAGCGACGTCTCAAGACGGGGATGCGCTGTCTGGAGAGCCAAAGGACGACTCGTCGAGGAGGGCTGGGATCATCGTGCTGCGGGAAGACCTCGACTTCTACACAATTCCACCCAATGCAGATATAGGCCAGGCCGAAATGATCGAAGTGAAGAGGGCTGCAGCACAGGCACTTCTGAGACAGGAGGGGATCTTTTCGGGTTTGAAAAGAAGCGATGAGCCCGGCACCACCGAAGCGCATCTCATAGAAATGCTCACAGCGGGGTGAGTAGACTCCCACTCCTCCCTTCTTCCAGCCACCCCTTGTGCTGACGCGACCCGGCAGCGGCTTCAATCGTGAGGATAAATGGGGTCACCGAGCGGGCGAACCCAACAAGGCTGTTGTGTGCAGCCTAGCATTAGCTCGCCTTCGAAGCGACATACGTGGTAACGAGATGGGGAGCAGTGCGGTTGGGATGGCGCAGAAGCTCCTCTTGTTTTGGCGGAAACCTGCCAGGAGATGCTGGTGGGAAGGCGTGGAGCTGGATGACGTTGAAGGGGTAGACGGCAAGCTCAAGGTCTGGATCCGGCGAGTATGGACGCTGGAGATGAGTGTTATCGGCCTTCGCTGAGGAACAGTAGCCCCACGGATATGGTCGATGGAATTAGCCTCTCGTAAATTGTCTTTTCTCAATAATAAGTCGGCGTGTCTTTTCTTCTATTACTCACTCTTCATAAAAGTGGGTTTCGGGGTCCCAGCTTGAGGATCCTGATGAACACGGCGCTCCGGATCCGAGTTGGGCGGCTTGACGGATACAACGCGAGCACATACATATTATTCACGAAGATAACAGATACAGGGCGAAAGGATCTGGGGATAGCAAATACTGACCTCGGCTCAGAGAATAGAGTTTACAAATTCCACGAAGCCGTTTAAAAGTAGCTCACACTCCATCACACATTATACTTCTGAGAATCCGAAGACCATAAACCATTAAGACCATTACTCCTCGATAGACTTGACGCGTTCCCACTCCCCCGTGAGGTTCTCCTTCCACAGAGTGACCTTGTTGTCTGCACCACTGACGGCAAGCACATTGCCACTGAGGGACCAGCTAACCCTCCAGACGGGTGCATCGAAGTTCAGAACCTTGCAAGCCCATTGTCCCCGCGTGCCAGAATCGGATGTCCAGATGCGGACCGTCTTGTCTTGGGAGGCCGAGGCGATGTACGACTTCTGCAAGAGAGTCGGTGACCACGCAACGTCTCGCACCCAGTCCGTGTGGCCTGATAGGGGCTCCCGCTCCTGGTTGTAGGTCTGGGAGGCAGCATCGAACGTCCAGATTTTCAGCACGTTATCGCAACCTCCCGTCACAAATCGACGGATCCCGGCAGACTCGGGTGTGGGGGTATTTGCCATGAGGCTAGCCGGGTCGGTCGCTGGCGCCCACGAGACCGAGTTGACGCCGAGCCCGTGGGCGGGGAAGGTCCTGTGGTCGAAGCTGTTGTCCTTGAACTCCAGCACGCTGACGTTGCCGTCGGAGGAGGCACAGGCGAGGAGGCATCCGTATTCGTGGGGAGACCATGTGACGAGGTTGACGGATGCCTTGTGCAGGGCAAAGTCAAATATCCTCTGCCACTGGTTGTTCTGTTCCCGCCAGATAAACACCTTTCCATCATAGCCGGCGGAGGCAAGGATGTTCCCGTACTTAGGGTGCGCCCAGGACACACACCAGACGGCACCCTCGTGTCTGTCCATCATTAGCGTCGTACTCTCGTCGGGCGGTGTAGATTGTCGGGCTATAGTACCCTTTTAACGTGTCTATTAGACGTTGGGACTCGCCATCGATGTCGAAAATCTTTATCGTTCGGTCGCTCGAGCATGTTGCGAGTCTTCTGCCATAGTAATCCAGGACAGCGTCATGCTACGGGTTTCGCGAGTTAGCCAGGATCGCAGACGTACAGTACAGCTAGCAGGGGAGACATACGATCATGTCATCGTGGCCCGAGTTAGTGATGACTTGGGCAGCCTGGCGAGAACCGTTAGCTCTAAGGCGGCGATCAGCCTCGTGGTTGATCTCACCATGGTCGTCTGCTCTGACACGAGGAAGATGGGGCAGAATGAGGGTGGGATAAGTCTGCGACACCTCCTTCGGTGTATTCAAGCTGTGCGAAAGCTTTGGATAGGTAGGTGAAGGTGTAAAAAGAGCAAGTGAACTTGTGGTGGGAACCTCCGCGATATGGAAGACTCAATGGGTTGAAGCAGAAGGCCACGATCCACGGTCCAGGGAGCTCCAGAAGCAAGGCAAATGATTCGCGCTGAGCAGGGCACCGCGTGGGCACCTGGACCTCCAGCCACACAACTGGAGCCACATATCGATATGCATCGCGGCAATGCTTACTAAAAAGTCCCTCCTGCACATGCTCCTGCGCCCTTGGGATTCTGGTGGCGGGTACTGAGAAAGTACCTATTCGGTGCATTTATCGGGGCGAAAGTCATGCGGGGGATAATCCCGGGCCATCGCAAACCTTAATATTCAAACAGCCGAGGCCCCGCGACGACAGCGCCACCTTGTTCGCCATATCGAAGCCCGCTGGCCGCTATCGACTTCTTCCGCGATCAACTTCTCATCTTGCCTCGCTTTGCTTCGCGCCGCCTTTTTTGCCTTGCCATTTTCCCTTCCCTTTACTCGAAATCCATTCTGAGCGTTTTCACAATGGCGGACGCCGGGTGCTCTGGGTCAAGGCCATTCAAAGGCCTAATCAATCATCAGGACCATGACAGAAGTCTGCCGAGCCTCACAACACGACCCAGTGCTTCCCCAAATGTAGGTTTCCTAACGTCCGGCAAGGGACACCCTGCCCACACACTTACTACCGTCCACGACACCCCTACGCTGAGCCGTCGCATAGGTGCAGGCTAACCATTCACAGACGTTTCGAGGTTCCAGCACCAGCGGCCCGGATCATGGGAGGTACCAATCGTTCATAGGCGGCAACGGTACCCGGTTACCTGCACCCATCCCAACACTTGCTACGACCGCGATACCACGATCGGACACACGCTCCGGCCTCTTCGCATATCCCAGCAATATGACGGCCACCATACAGAACCAACATCCATCATTCCCTGCACACCATGGTCCACAATATTTCCCCAGAGACGGACCTTCTCGTCAACAGGAGTGGGCACAAGAATACCTACGGCATTCAAGTACAAGCCCCGCCACGCAGAACGACCACATGGGCTACCAGCCAAGCACAACATCCGCCAACGGCCTCTTCCTCCACGCGCCTTCGCCAAGTCTAGCCTCGGGCACACATAATGCAACTGCGATGCCATATACAGGTCACAGTTTTCCGATGGTAGGGCAGCCAGTTATGGCGCCAGATTATACTACCGAAATGGGCGAATGGATGGGCGCACATAGACCATCGGGCGTCGCCATCGAAGATGTCGATCAAGTGCTAGAGCAGATATCCGGTGAGCTAGATGAACTTGTTGTTGAAGCAGAGCCCGGGGCAGGGCTTCAGGGCACAACACAAGCGGGGGGCGTCGAGCCACAAAGTCTTGCAGAATCGCAACCTACGAAAACCGATCATTTTTCTGCTGACTCGGAGCCATCAAGCGCCGGCCCAGGCAACCAGTCCGCCGTGTCGGACCTGGCCAAGAAGATTCTCCAGGCGGTTGACCATGAGGATGGTGAAAAATGGAAGGAATCCTCATTCCTCGCGCTGATGCGAGACTTCCGGGACGGGAGAAAGGATGTTACGGGAGATAGCATTCGGGAAGTAGCTGCTACGGGATAGGCACCGAGATTCAAGTTGGCCATCAAACACTCGGAATCACATGAAAGAGGCCGCAAGGAACGTTGTAAGACTGTCCCACAAGTCCCGCTTCCTGTATAATATCAACAAATGAAACGGCACAGTGTTCGGATGAAGAAACACATTGGGCCCACAGTCACTAGCGGAAACGGTGCCTCGGAACGGTGCCTCAAAACTTTGTATTCCAATCATCACAATCCAGGCACCACGCAGGAGGAAAGGGTTCACTGTCTACCAGGGAGTAATATTCCTCCGTTGTTACAGCGTCAGGAGAAGGCCAGGCTGATTCCTCACGCACTGCATGTTTGTGTGGTCGCTGAGCCGTGTGGCCCAGTCAGGCTAACCTCATTCGGCATGACCTGGAATGGGTGTGAGTCATACCGGCACTCAAGTCACCGCAACCTTCTCCTGCAAGGAAGGTCCTCCGTCGGCGGGGTCTGATTGCGCCAATCACTCATAGCCTGGCCGCATGTGGCGGTACCGGATACATTAGTGCCCTTGCTGACTTTGTAATCGGACTTGCTGCCTGAGGGTCTACAAAACCCAGTCATTCCCACCAACTCGGGTTTCAAAAACTTTTCCATCACCAAACCTCAAATTTTTTTACCAGAATTACATACCAAGATCACAGTCAAAATCGCCAAAATGCAGTAATCAGTTGCTTCCCCGCAACCAATCACTCGGTCCCGTTTGAGGATACGTCGACGTTTACCAAAACTCGGACTTCTCACCCCTCGTCGCAGTTGAATTCAACTCCGGCTTCCACCAACTCACGGCTTCACCCGTTTCAACGCTCAACCGCAACCATTTCTCCTCAGGACTTCACAGTCTTCACCACGGATTCCCAACGAAAATGGCGTTCCCAAAGCCCCTCCAACCCGCCGGCACAACCCGAGCAACAACCACTCCCGCCCGCACCTCTGCAGGACTTCGTCTTGTACGATCAACCACAACCCAGTGTTCAACCTAGGTCTTCGTCCAGTTCGGCGCAACTTTATAGAAGCCGCTACAACGCCATTCACGGTCACAGAGCAGTAGCCAGAACCGGTCCCAATACATCAGCAGCCCAGTTTTCGCCTGGTCCTCAGTTTTCGCCTGGCCCATTGACCGCGAGACAACACACTACCGCTCTTTCATCCTTGAACTCGCACCAGGTGCCGCTGCCAACGTCACAGACCGGCCGGTCACGTCCTCCAGTTCCCCTGTTTGCCCAGCGACCAGTGAGCGTGCCTCAGTCGCCCGTCGGTATGGACATCCAAGGTATGCTTCGCTTCCGCACGCATGTGGAGACATGAACGGGGCTAACTCACTTGCAGGAATAGACTTCGACGATTTGCGCAACATGGACAGTGCCGCATCAGCAACAACCTACTCGTCGCCTGCCATGCCGTCGGTGTTCGATGTCAATGGTAGCTGCTCGAGCTCGATGACCAATATCGGTACAGTCTCGCCGCAAGACCTCCTAGTTCATGATCCGTACATGTCAGCGCCCAACTCGACCGCGCTCACGGCTCTGACTTCACCGTCCATTTACAATGAGTCGCCCGACTTTAATGATGCGTTCAACATGTCTCCAAACTTGGAGGGGGGTGACCTCGACAACGGTTCCGGCGACCCCTGGTTCCCGCTCTTCCCTACCGACGTGACCTTGGATATGACTGGCTCGGACCGGTCTTTCGACCAGGATGCAAGCAATCAAGCATCTCTCGAGTCGGCTACGCGTCAGAAGAAGCGGAAGTCCGGGGGCGCCTCGCCTAGCAGACAATCGCCCGGATCCGGCGTCGGCTCCCGTCGGCGCGAGAAGCCGCTGCCCCCCATCGTCATCGATGATCCAAGCGATGTGGTTGCCATGAAGCGGGCACGCAACACTCTTGCAGCCCGGAAATCACGGGAACGCAAGGCACAGCGACTTGATGAGTTGGAAGAGCGTATCGCGGAGCTTGAGCGTGAGCGAGACTATTGGAAGCAACTAGCACAGGAGCGTGGCGCTGGTGCTTGAGCACTTTAGTTTTGCTTGTCTTTTTTTTTCCTGTTCTATTTACTACAATGTCGGCGTGGATCCCGTCGTTCTTTTTTTTTTTTCTTACGGAGGGGCTTTCCTATTCTGGTTTTTGATTGGAACCTTCTATCATTCCCTCCGTTCTGGTACCTGCAGGGGCGCCATGGTGGGCCTGAGTGTTAGCTTGATACTCTGCGACAGCGTAATGCAACTGCGACGCTTTTGAATTGTACTCACTCGCCGCGATTCGGTGTTGCCTGTGCATTGCCCCGTAATTCATGTTGGAAGGAATGAAGTCATAAAAGTAGAGCACCATGCTTTGAAACTAACATGTACGCGTATTTTCTTGTGCCGCCTTGCTCTGTCGTGCCGTGTGCTACGGCTCATTCGACATCTTCGCCGAGTGAGAGAAGGATCTCGGGGGTTCGCCTCGGCTCGGACATGAGCACCATTGACGCTGCACAAAGACGCGGTCTCGGAGGATCCAGCACTTCGAGTCTTCGGCCTTCCACCTACGCATGGATCAAGTAACAGTACAAGGGTCGAGAAGGCAGGTGCCGGTAGCGCTGTCCGGCCGAGGCAAGGGAGTCCTTGGCGTACCGAAGGTGCAGAGGTTCAGCCCGTCCATCCTTGTATACGCACGCGCCTCGTACGCCAGTTTAGATACTTGTTAACGCGGTAAGGCGTGGTGTAGGACGCGAGCCGTGGTGTAGGATACATGTGAAGATCCGTGCGGTGATCTTGCTCTTAGTGCCTACTAGGATAGTAAGTAGGTCGTCGCTAGGCAGTACTTAGTAAGTTGGCGTATAAGTATATATCTAAGAGTTTATAGTAGTAAAGTATATAATAGTATTATAAAGATTATTCTTAAATTAACTACTAAAAAGTAAAAGAAAGAAAAGGTAGCTAGATATATAATAGTAACTATAGTTTGAATAGATTATAACTTTCTCTTTTAATATCCTAGATTGCGTATTCCTTGCGATCCCTTTGTTGCTATAGCTCATTAGATTATTGCGATCTAACGATCCTTCTCTAATTGGTTCCTCTGTTGGGCGCGTCTTTGTTATTCTGCCGTGCGCGCCTGCCTTCCCTTTGTCCAAAAGCGGCCGGGGCGGCCCAGGCCGTCACAATACAGATAAACGACAGCAGCTAGGACTATACCCGGTATATCTACACCCGTACGAGGCACTTTGAAGAGAACGCATGATTCACTCCTATTCCAGAACCGATGATACATACACACTAGCGTGAGCTTACCGGCTCCGGTCAATAGGTTAGCCGAGAGCTCCTGATGATGCCCTGTATGAAGTGTAGTATAGCAGTAAAAGGGCTACGGTAGCAGTAGTAGTAGTAGTATTTAAACGCCGGTACGTCCCAGAGTTAGGCAAAGGGCGAATATATCTAACTATCTACCCTAATCCGTAGGCATTGTCGCCACTATAGAAGGAAGAACAAAGCGAAGTGCGGTAAGACAAGAGAGAGCAAGAGAATAAGAGAGGCAGGGGAGAGCCAGATATCATGTGTCTAGCTCTCCCTATATCGCCACGTATATAAGTGCCAAGACTTTAAAGTAGGTTAAGTAGGTTAGTAAACCAGGTAGAGTTATAGTAAGGGGTATACGCAGCTAATCGAATATCAAATATCTACTAGTCTTTGGTGTCAGGGGTCGTCTTATAGGGCAGGGATATGCCTATAATACCTAGCAGCCTACATGCCAGGCTAGGTAGTACCAGACCCTAGGGTACGGAGGGGGAGGCATGTGACGGCCTGGGCCGCACGGCCACTTGAGGTCGCATCGGAAGGCGGGCGCGCACGGCAGAATAATAAAGGGCGCGCTAGATAATAAACTTAATAGGAAGGGAGTCGACAGAAGTCGACGGTCGACGATAGTCAATAGACAAATAGTCAAAGGAAATTAATAGTCGACGACTATCGAGTAAGGGAAAGTCAATACTAGAATATTATCGATAATAAAGAAGCTATAGTCTATTTAAACTTTAGTTACTATTATATATCTAGCTATTTTTTTCCTTTTCTTGCTTTTTAGTAGTTAATCTAAGAATAGTCTTTATAATACTATTATATACTTTTACTACTATAAACTCTTAGATATATACTTATATACTAACTTATTAAGTACTGTCTAGCAACGACCTACTTATTATCTTAATAGGCACCGAGAGCAGGATCATTATATAGATCTTCATAAGGCAAGGAAGTAGAGATAGCCTTATGCCATTATGCCTAACCTACTATAGTTATTATTAGGGTATAAATAGTAGAGGTTATAATCTTAGTAACGCGGGCAGGTTATACAGAAGAAGGCGGTTTCTACTAGGGGGTTGATAAAGTTTTTTTAGTCATTACTAAGGAGGTCGTTAATATACTATATCTAGCCTACCTACGGGAGTCTTTTCTATTAATAGTATTTTCTATAGTATAAGGGGTAGGCTAGGGTCTTCTACTTGCCGTATAAGCAGTGAATATTAGCGTCTTCGTATTTGAAACGCCAGTGGTATTTAGCGAAGTCTCTATAGCCGCTCCTAGTAGCAAGTAGATAGTATAGTAGGCCTTAGGGGAGTGATTATAGTTCTTTTATAGGTTTCGTAGTTATAGGGAGGTCGAGGTTAGCATATAAGTAAGGCCACGTACTTTGCCACTATGCCTCGAAGTTAGCTTAGTATTTCGCCTAAATTACCTTTTTAGTATGGCTATATATTAGAGGGGGGGAGTGCACTAGCTTAATTATGCACCCTCTCTTTGTAAGGCGGTCGGCAGCTTCGTTACTGGTGATGTCTATATATCCTGGGGACTATTGATAGCGATAAGGATCGGGGACGCCTTGGCCAGCCTCTGGTAATTGAGAACCGCGCCCTGGGAGGAGATTGTCGGTGTCCCGTCTAGGCATTGGATCGCCGCTGTGTTATCGAGGCATATGGTGATTGAGTGGTCACGGTGGCTTTGCTAGCCGCCTTCCTCCGCTGTGCGACTGTCTCGGCAACGCCAATTCCAAGCATGCATGGCGCCGCCATAAGGAGTGGCCGACGAGCACTCTGGACTCGCGCGCCATCGGGGTCTGCACCAGGGAAATATCATGGCACATCCTAACCAAGCTATGGAGGCTCTTGGGGACGGTGGTCGCGAGAAGCCTGCCGGCACTGGCCGCCTGGAAAAGGAATCTCTGTTCGAGTTGTGCCGAGCCTAATGACGAAGGCGCCTTGCCCTGTCTTGCTGGAGCTACGGGAGCTATTGGGAAGCTTCCTGGAACTCATCGATGTACGACTCGAATAATCGTTCATGTCCATTTGCGACACATTGGGTTCTTTGGGCCACACCTGGTTAGTGCGCGAATCTCTTAAGCTGGTTACTTTCCTGGGCAGACTGGAAGAGCCAGGAGGTACCCAACACCGGATTGCGGGTTTGTGGCATTGACGAGAACATTTACAATTCCCGGGGCTTTCCCTGGAGCTTCGGAGCCGTTTGGTCCCTCTTGACCCGTGCGAGGCCCTTGATTCCGGCGATGAGAGTCGGGTCTGGTTCTGTGGATGAGCATTCTGGCTTGGGTGAGAGAGGAGAGGGCAGTTCAACCCTCTACACTGCTCACTGCTGCCCGCCACCAAGTCTTTCCGGGAGTTTACAGGTCGCGCCCGCTGGTAGTTTCCCTGCCGCGAGCAACCCATTTACTCGTGAGTAGAGCGGCAGCAGCTCGACGAGGGGACTAAGATCGATAAGAAACAGTCCGCACCCAAGGTTAAATGGCATCTGCGGCAGGTGAAATCACTGTATTAGTGAGTGACGTGGGAGATCTCCATACCTGTATAAGATATAGTGTGACGCCTATTGGAACACCCTTTCGAGTGCATATAGGAACGAGTGTGAAGAGTCGCGATTCTTGGAGGAGATAGTAACAAAGATGCTTAGCTCATATTCCGCGAGCCTGCAAAGCATGTCCTGTAGATGTGGCGCTTCATCGGGCGTCACTGTATGGAGGTCGTGTCAGTCACGAACGACCGAACAGCGGAACGTTGGAATGGTGTTCTATTCGGGGGTGGGGTTCACCTATTTTTTCCCGTGTGCCCCTTGTCGACCACGCCGGGACACTCATGGAAAGAACGCCCTGGTCGGCGTACTGCGCGTGGGATTTCACCATAGCCATGTTCAGGGCCGCCTTGCTGACAGGGTACGGGCCGGCACTCACCAGCTTGTACTTAGATGCCATGTCCACGTCGGCCATCCCGATGCCAAGGGCGATGACCTTCTTTGTCGTCCCGTTGAGAATAAGTGGCAGATAGAAGTTAAAGAGGTTGGTATTACCGGTGACGTTGGCCCGGAAGCACATAAGGAGGTCCTCTTCCAGCTCCTGCGGCTCCCATGGACAGACGTGATGCGTTAATATTGCGCGCCATCGGCGTTAAACAACGGCGCAAACTACATACAGCACGCCCATGCGGGTGTGGGCAGACCTGTCAGCTATCAATCCGGCGTTCGTGATGACATGGTCAAGGGAGCCACCAGTGAGCCCTCGACTTCGGTGACGGTTTTCCAAGCAGAGTGAGCTTCTCACGGTTCTACGCCAAGTTGTATGACGTGTAAGATGCTGAGGTGCCTACCTTCACGGCATCGTAGTGGGTCAAACCCGCCTCCACAATGTGAATGCTGGACCGGCCGCCCAGCTCTGGCGCGACTCGTTCCTCGACCGCAGCCGCCCAACGACGAGATTTTCGGGGTAACTTGATATCTTTTGGAGGAACGCGAACTGTCGGGCGTTAGTGTCTGAGCTCAGTGGCCAGGGTCTCGAGGAACACCCGCCCCGATGCCCTGAGGGACGCCCGTGATCAAGTACTTGGTAGGCATTATGGTACGTGGCGGGGGCAACGAATCGAAATCAGTGAACAGCTGGATGGTGTTCTGACACTCCGGGGACCCATTGCAGCTCCCATCATGGTGTGAAGAAGGGCCTTCGATAATGTCGCTGGTATGGTGCCTTGCCCACCTTCTTCGAGTGCTTCTTGGTAGCACCGGGTCGGATTCACAAAAAGATGCTTCACGACGGATCAGACAGACCCCATGCTAGCGATAGTTAGTTCACGACGACCGCTCCGAGCTGTCCAGAGTTCTATTTCCGGCCAAGGGCAGCCTGCTGTGCCCCGAAGCTGGGAGGGAGGATGGCAAACGTGCACGAACAGATGACGGATAACCGGGAAAAGAGATTGTCCAACATCCGAGCTACCAGTCCCACGCCTATGCTGTCCATGTGACCACATGAGACATGAATGTTTACCGGTCGCTATGCGCGGCCCGGAATGTGCAGTCGAGACCCATGGTCGTGCCGCTTCGCCCGTCACTCTCGCCGACACCATGAAAACGAACAATCTGGGAACAAGAGCTTTTCCACCACTGTATGTCTCCTACCGCAACGTTGCTCACTCGCTCGTTTCCATGCGCTGACACAAAACGTAATTAGCCAAGGCCGTCGTTTCCGGTTCCATCATTACGCTTGGCGAGGGACCAGTCGGCGACCTTGTCACCGTATTGCGCTCTCGGGTAACATTCCGGCCTGTGTAGCTGTCCAAAAGTCTCTGCTGGCCCTGTCTTGTCGTCTCATGCATGACTTTGTCATGCAGGCGGATCAACTGAAGCTTCCAGCCTTGCGTGCTTTGATAGCTTCCACGGGTGGTGGTATATATCACGTTAAAACGCCGTGCAGCATGTCGCGGCTGGGACGACCCTTTGCTCATTCGACGTATAAAAATATAGCCTAGAATATTTAAAAGTAACGCTTAGAGGTAAGTTAAGGCTATATATATATACTCTTTCTAAAGCTATTCCTTTTATTTTTATATTAGCTTTAATATAATTTAAAGGTAAAAGTATTAGAATGTCTACTTATATACTTTTAAAGAATGCATCTATGCCTCTAAATATTTCTATATACGATTATAGTCTTATTACTAAAGATAATATACTTCTAAAACTTAACCCCTTTTTTACGATACTTTTATATATATTAAAACCTCTATTCTATATAATTCTCTAAGAAAAAAGGCTATTATATAGCTCTAAAGTATTAGATACCTTTTATTTTTCTAAAACTAAAAGATGGTTTTAAGTATAAAACCTTTATATACATTATAATTTTTCTAAGAGTAATAAAGCTATTAAGCTTTTATAAATATTAAAGTATATCTCTTAGCATATCAATTAAATATAGGTAGGCGTCCAGAGCGTTTTTATAAATAAGTAGATATCTAATATTTATAGTATAAGATAATACTATTAATTATACCTATTTAATTAGTAATATATATATATATATATATATATAAGGTATAAAGCTATAAAGTCTATACTATATAAGTATATAAAATCTAAAGCTTTTTCTATAGAATATTATAACTATATTAGTAAGTACGCCTTTTCCTAAGGAAGATTTACTACGTAGTGGTAGTAAAGTCAAAGCGTCCAAGGCAGGTCTAATACGCTATAGGCTACGTCCTAGCGCCTAGAGTAGATCTACTATACCCTAGTAGGTATGTAGTCGTCCTAGGGCCTAAGGCAGGTTTACTACGCGTAGTAAAGTACGTAAGTTACCTTAAGGTCTAACGTAGGTCTATGGCGCTATGTAAATTAGTAAGTAGTATGTAGTTAAAAGTAGATACTAATAGTAGTAAAAAGTAAGTTATAATTATTAAGTACCTTAATATAAAGAAGTATTTCTATACTAGACTTATAATAGATAGATATTAAACCTATTACTACTTTTACTATAAAGACTACACTACTACTATATAAGTAGGTATAGCCTTTAAGTATAGTAGGGGAGTAGTAAGTGTAGTAAAACATCCTTTAAAAAGGGCTAAGGGAAAGGGGAAGGCTAGGGCTATGGGCCTTAGAGGAAATTTATTTTAGTAAGAGGGGCGGCTATAGCATAGCTGCCCTAGGGATTGTGGAGATAAGGGCTGTAGAGGCGGCGCTAGTTAGTAGGGCTACTAAGAAGGATATAACAGTAGCGGGGAACTAGGCGTAGGAGGCTACGGAGTATATCTTCTGTGAGGGCGCTATAAAGGATAGGGCAGGGGCCCTAGCGGGTAGCGACATAGGTGTCGACGGTGAGGGTGAGGGTGAGGGTGAGGGGAGCGTAGGAGGGGCAGATAGGGGGAGTAATTTATCGGTTAATATAAACCTTACTATCTACTATTTATTATTAATATTAAGTATTAGTAAAACCTAGCTAGTAAACTACTAAAATTTAAGTAAGATATAAAAAGAGAGCGTATTAGGATATATAACAAGAAGATAGAATAGGAACTACTATAATAAATCTAATAGGTATAGTATAAACCTAGTATAAGTATAGAGGTCTAAAGTTAAATAACGCTAGTAGTAGGCGCGATATTAGATATTACTAGTTTACTTCACTAATCGTTACTTACTCTATTAATAAAAGAAAAGAGACTTTCTCTAATCCTCTTTTATCTTAACTTATATACTCTTAATATAGTAATCCCCCTTCTATAGCTCCTATCTTTAAGAGCCTGCTATTTTACTAGTATATAATACTTTAGACCTATAAGGTATGTCTTACCTATTAGGTATTATCTACTTTATTGCCTATATATTAATTCTATAAGAGGAAACTATACAATACTAGGCATAGTTAGGTAAAAACTATTATAGGCATTGTTCCTTAAGCTATAAATTATAATCTATATCCCTTATATCTCCTATTTCTTTTGCTATTACTAGTAGACCTAGGTTCTAGTTATTAGGTTATTAAGATTAGTATTGATTTTAAATTATAGCTAATAGAAGGTCTTTATTATATTTAATAAGCTAGTAAAGGCTAGGGTTTTAGTAGTATAGTATGGCGTCGAATATAGGTAGCGAGCTAGAGGCTACTAGCGCTAATTAAGGTAGTTGATTAGTTAAGGTCTAAATTTCGGCTAGGTCTGCTTATCCCTTCTTATAATCGCGGGGATAAGAAAACGCGCTTTATAATTAGCTAGATCTTGAGCTAGTATAATGATCCCCCTAACTCCTCTGGTAACGCGTATAGCAGCCTACGCAGGTTAATTCAGGCCCCTAAAAACCTAGTGCCTATAGCCGGATTCGAACCGACGGCCTGCCTCCTAACAGTTATGCTATAGATCGCTTAACCAAATCGGCCCGTAGGCCCTAAAGCTTACTTATAAATAGTATAGTTTTATTTAATATAATACTAGCTAGTATACTAAACTAGGAAAATATATAGTAAAATAGTAGATTAGTAAGCCTTTCTACTTTAAGTAACCTTTATATTCTAATATAAATAGTATAGTTAGTAAGCTAATTTACTACTGCGAATCCTAATAGTACCGCCGCCGCGCAGCGGATCCGCCCTAGAAAAAGGCATACTTACTAATATAGTTATAATATTCTATAGAAGAAACCCTAGACCCTACGTAGACCCCTCACGTTAGCATACTTACGTTATCTATATATAATAAAAGCTTATATAAGCACATTACGTGCCTACGTTCGTTATATTATCTTGTTATTTTATTAGTTTATATTTATACCTAGACTCTATAGTCCGTCCTTTAACTCGATGTCGGCCCCGTAGCCATAAAGCCCCGGCCTCAGACCCGAGTCAGGGGCCTGACACCTCTACTATATATAGCTTTTCCTTGTCTACACGGGCTTTTAGCATATGGATTTATACTTTAGTAGTACTTACTGTATGCTCTTCATAGGGCAAATCGGCGTATAAATAAAGAATAATAATACTATTAATATAATATTATAAGACTTCTTATATACTAAGATAAAAAGTAAAAGGATTATAATAAAGTCTATTAATGACTTTTAGAGTAGCTATATTAGAATAGGTAAAGGTATAAGTATCTAAAGCTTATAACAAGTATTGTCATTTCTTCTATATAATTATAATAGAAGTTTTAAAAACCTATATATATATATATTAGGTAATATAAATAAAAGATTAAATTATCCTTTATAAAAGGTAGTAGGCTTACTAGTAGGCTAGTCCTTATATATATATAAGATATCCTAAAACTCATAGTAATTGTTTTTAGTCGAGGAACTTTTAGAACTAGACTTTATTAGCCTTATTTATTTGCCTAGTAAAGGACTATCGTTTACCTTTATCGCTATTAAGTACTTCTCTTACTTTATCTTACCCTAGCCTTATAAGATAGCTAATACCTTAGAAGTAATATAAGTACTCTATTTATAAGATACTATCTTTAGATAGCCTTACTAATTATATTTATATAATGATTTATACTTCTATAATAGTAAAGTAAAAGAAGAATATAATTTGTACAAAACTAGGATAGGTTTGTTTTCCTAGTCTTATATTTATAAACTACTAGAATATATAAATTAACTATATAAATTATTAAGGGATAAGTAGTTTACTAGACTTATAGTAAAGCTAAATATCTACTTTATGCTAAAGCTAAAAGTATTGCCCTTATAGATACGAATTAGATATAGTATGATAAGGTCTCAATCCTCTAAATATGATCATTAGTATCTAATAACTCCTAGGTTTATAAGAGAGGGTCTTATAATAAACTTTAGTAATCTCCTATATATAGTTAAGTAGAATAACCTTTAGAAGTAATATGGAGACTATGAAATAGATTAAGACGTTGGGGTTTAGAAGCTAGATACCATCCTTAGAAGCTCTAGGATAAGACGAAGAAGAGTTACTCTAAGTTCTATCCTACCTAGTTAATAGTACTATTAATTAATCTCTTTACTTATATATATATATATTCTATCTATAACTTAACTCTAATTATTTACTAGAATTCTAACCTAAATATAATTAATAGCTAACCTACTATAAAGACCCATATAGAAGTAATCTTATTCTTAGTATATACTAGTATAGTAAGTAGGCAATGCTATATAGTATTATTATAAGTATAAAGGTAAAGCCTAAAAGGTTTATCCTTAGAAAACCTATAGGGATATAACGCTATAAAGTAACGCTATATATAAATTACTATAAACCTATACTTAGCCTTCTTTATATTCGTTCCCTCTATAAAGCTTAATAGTTTCTTTTATATAAACTAGGATCCGCTTAATCTAAGCTTAGATCTTTTCTTATAGAAGCTTAGTCTAAGCCCTCTCCTAAGCTAGAATAGTCTCTTCCTTATTCTTTAGAGCCCTTTTTTTTTCGTAGTTACCCTTTTTATCTAAAGCTAATAAGGCTTAATAGGGTAAAGGTCTAGTAAATTCCTATACTATAAGAGGCGGCAGACCTAATATATATTATATATTCTCTACTAAATATAGTAATTATAAGAAGGGGCCTTATCCTCCTAGATTAGGGTCCCTAGCTAGCTTTTAAAGCATTCCTTAGCAAAAGGGAATATTAAAGGGAGTTTACTAATATTACTACTAGTCGATCCTATTCCCTAGCCCCTTTATAAGCTTACTAGTCTCCTTCTTTTACTTCTATTTAGGCTTTTTTTCTAGTAGCTAGTATAGGATAAGCCTCTTTATACTATTATTAAGCTCTTACTATTCCTTTATAACTAGTTTAAGCTCTTTATTAAGCTTTTTAATAGCTCTTATTAAAACTACTCTCTCTTAAGTAGTCTCTAAGGTCTAGCTAGTAGTAGTAAAGACCTTTCTTATTATAAAAAAAAAGCCTTTTAAAATATAAACTTAATTACGCCTTTCTATCTCTTACAAATATAGCTTTAAAGAAAGCGCTTATTAGCCTTCTACTATATCTTATACCTTTTATAGTAGTAGAGCAAGATAATTAAGGTCTTATTAGACTAGATAATATCCTTTTAATCCTTAAGAGTCTAGTGCTAATAAGCTATATACTAGCTAAAGCGTTCCTTCTTTATCTTCTATATTAGTCTAAGCTTCTTTATTAGCTTAGTTTTCCTAAATCTAGAAGCTTTAAGAATCTATAGAATTATTATTTTAAAGACTATAATACCTTCTAAACTAAGCTTACTAGTAATATTAGTAGCTAATTTCTCTTGCCTATACTAATCTTAGCGTACCTTTAAAATAACGCTCTTTTAGGCCTTTATTATACGCTTTAAAGGGCGTCTAGGATAAGGGCTATTTTAAAGATATTTATCTTAAAGAAATAGAGGGCGTTAGTTTAGATTAAACCTTCTCGTAATTGCTTAGGCATAGATTCGATTAATTTAGCAGTTAATAGACTAGTTATTATATAGACCTTAGTAGTAGTTTTGCTACTATAAGGCACTTTAAGATTAATAACTAATATATAGGTTATAATATTAGTATTTTAGGTTATCGTTATATTAGTTATTATAAAAATATAGGAGAAAAATGCTTAGGAGGATCCTTATATAAATTTAGTAGGGGGGTTCTTAATACTATTTCTAAATGATTTGTAGTATAGACCTAGGCCTTAGTAGGACAAAGCTTTTAGGCTATGCCTCTATAAATATAAGAGTATATATTTATAATAATATTATATAAATTACTATTATGAACTTTTAAAGACTATTCTTATATTAACTATAAAAGAAAAGATAACTAAATATATAATAATAATTATAGTTTAGTGAGCTACGACCTCTTCTATTGTCAACTATACTATAGTATTAACCTTTATTTAGTTAATAGTCATAAACTAATAACTATATTTAACTTTTTATCTATTAACTATCGTTATATATTAATTTTAATTTATTTCCTTCCTATTATTCTATTATCTAAGCGTATCTTTTATTATTTTATTATATACGTCTACCTTCTAATATAACTATAAGCGGTTATATTATTATAGGCTATTATATTATTCTCTCCTTCCCTAAAGGTTACCCTAATAACCTATTATACTTAACTTTTTATTTTTATCTATCTTATTTCTTTTATAAGAGTTTCGTTATTTCTTTTTATATAACTATAACTAATAATATAATATAATAGAAGTACTTAAAGTCTTAGGATAAGTCTTATCTTACTTTAGTTAACTTTATCCTAGCTAATAATTATAATATTAATATACCTTATACCTACTATTATAAAGCGAAAGCTTATTATATAATAAGTATAGACTATATTTCTTATTATAAAAAGGATATTTATACTTCTAAATTATATATATATAGTTAAACGTAAAATTATATTAGTATCCTTAATTTAAAATAAAGTAATAAATAAGTTTCTTACTGCCTTATTATAATATAAACCTTTAGTATAACCTATATCGCCTTATTCTTCTAGATTATTCGAATCGACTATATTATATATATACCCTAAATTAAGATTATTTATTATAACTACTACTTAATATAACTAGCAGGCCCTATAAGGATAAAAGCCGTAGTTAGTACTACTATTTTAACATATTATAGATTACTAAATACGCTAAAGGGTATATATTAAACTAACCGCCTATTAGTTCAATTAACTACGCGTATTAGGGATAATAGATCTAGCATATAGCTAGCATTATATTATACTAGGCATTAGCTTATAATACTTAACGTTAGTTATCGTAGAGTATATAGTATACCCTTAACCTTAAAAGTCCCTAACTTTTATAGTCTCTAATATCTATAGCCACTATTACTTAACTTATCGCTATAACACCTTTAAATACTAATATCGCGACCTAAGCGCCTATTAAAGCTATAAAAGGCGGCTTTAGACCTTAAACCTTTAATCGAGATAACTTAGAAAATAGGCCTCTCTATATATTAAGTCGACTATATCTATACTTAAGCAATTATACGCGGCTTTAACCTAAATTAAGTACCCCTAGTTATTTAGGCACGCCTAAAGGCGTAGATAAAGCTAATAATTAATATCGTATATACTATAAAGTAGAGTTATATAACTACTAGTATTTAACCTTTTTAAAGAGATTAGTAAATTAGGGATTAAAGCGTTAAAAATATAGCTCTTTGCATATATAAGAATATATACTATAAAAAGAGAAGAAAAACTAAAAGAAAAAGGGCTTTAGTAATTAGTAAGTCAAACTAACGATATCTATTATATTTATCCTACGTACTCCTCTTAAGGTTTACTTAACTATAACGATAGCCTTAGTATTATAATATCTACTTTATACTAAGGACGAAGTCTTTTTATAATACTCTTTTACTTTATTATAGTAGGTCCTTATTACTATTTACTAGGCCTAATAAGCTAATTAAAGATTATACGCCTATCTACTATTAGAGATAATAGAGCTTTATCTTTACCTAATAACTATAATATAATATAGAAAGAAAGTAAAGAATATACGAAGGTTATTTTAGTATTTATAAAGTAGCTGCTTATATAAACGTAGTAGCTAGATATAGGTATTACTACTAGAAATAATAATTTAATGACTTAACTAGGCGTATAAATAACGCCTGCGCTTATATTAAAATATAAACTAATATACCTTAATATAGCGGATATAGAATTATTTAATATAAATATAATAGTAAAGCACTCTAGGATTTAGAGATTATACTGTTAATAGAAGCTATAAGAACTTTTAGCGTAATACCGGTATAGTAAAGTAGTATAAGATACGATTAATAAAATATATAGTATAGTACTAGAGGTCTTTATAATATTAGTTTAACACCCCTTACCTTATATACTAACGTAACCTCTTACTATAAAATTTAATGGAGCTTAAATTTAGAGACGTTATAGCTATAGCGAAATCGTCTATATATACGACCTTATAAATTATATATATATATATAGATATAATACAGTCTGTTAACTAACCTTATAACAGAATGATAAACCTACTTCTAAAGAATATGTAGTAAAAACCTTAGTATAGCTATATAAAGAGATCTAAAAGTCTTCTCTACTAGCTTAATAAGTATATTAAAGACTTAATACTATTATATAATTAATAAAATACTCTGACTTCGGTAAAGAAGAAGGATAGGATATTATTAAGTTTAAAAGTAAATTCGATTATGTTAAGGCCGGATAGACAGGGTAAGAACACTATAATAGAGTAAATAGGTGCAGTATAGTCCTTTGTCTAAGCGTAGAGATCTAAAGTCGAATAGCGCTTGCAGCAGGCGCGATGTTAGGTGTTGCCGGTTTATTTTACTAATCGCTACTCCTGTCGATCTAAGGGGGGGGGGGAATCCCTCCCCCTTATCTTCCCTTACTCATGCGAGACACTTGTTAGTTAGTACCTTGCACCCCTACGCTATAATATGCCTTAGCGAGCAGGGTTCCTACCTATATAGATGCACCTATGCTCGTGCCCCTGCCTAAATAGGCATAGACCTGTACTTTAAAGGTCTGAGGGGCATAAGGCGTGGGCCTATACCCTGGTTTCCTGTCTTATGCCCTATTCCTGATTTATGTCCCTGATAGATTACCTTATCCTTAAGTTACTAAAAGTAATAAATACGGCTTACCTCATTATATTCTTAATATACCAGCTATATAATAATAACTATACTTCAATATAAGTAAAACGGATTTTAGAATAAAAAGAAAAGTTTATAGGAAAGCACTATAGGTGTAAACTAAGGTAATAAATAGACTTTAGTAACTGTAGGTAGAGTTATAGAATAGGTAGTATTAAGTTATGAAGGCTTGTAAAGTAATAAGTAGTAATTAGATGCTAAAAAGGGTATTAGAAGATATAAAATGGTTAGGTTAAGGTTATAATAACCCGTAGGCAAGGTAATGCTAAATAAAATGATGGTAAGCCTTAAGGACTAAGAGGCAGTATATCTTAAGAACGTAGCGACCTTATCTAATATTACTATTCTAATTAAGATAGGTATATTTTAGTTCTATGACGAATATAAAAGATATATAATAGAGAACTATCTCTAAAAAGAAGAGAAGGCTAAGTAGTAATAAAACGTAATTATCTACTAGTCCTAGCATAAGATTCTGTTACTAGCGCCGTTATAGGTAAGGACTAATAATAAAGATTTGATATAAGAAGGAATACTTATATCTATGCCTAGATTTATACTTATATTAGGTATATATATAAAATATTATAGTGTGGAGTATTAATAATAAAAGATATAATTCTATTGTATATATATTGCTTGTCTAGTCTAATCTAAATTAGTAGGAATAATAGCGTTATTATATAGAACCTGGATCAAGTACATACCGGCATACCGTTTCCAAGCGTCCGGCTTTAGGGTTATCCGTATCTAGTTATCCGGTTTTAAATCAAGGTCTAAAACGATATATCTAAATAGCTTTATTTCATTTCTCTGGATCTAAGCGTTCTACGGTTTTAGATATATAGATCCCTTTATTTTAGAATAATAGACTTATTTTCCTATTTTAAGATACGTAAATCCTTCGTACGCTGGCATGTGCTACACACGGCTAATGCAAGCATATAGTTAAGATTACTAGTAAAACTAATATTACCGCATTCTAATACTATTAAGTATTAGTAGTATATTAACGACCTTTAGCCTTTTAGTACTTTTAAGGTAATAGACTAGGATACTTTTAACTTCAACCTATCCACCCTAGTCTTAAAGACTGTTACTACTATGTAGATAAGTATAGCCTTTAAGTATAGTAAAAAGGTAGTAGGTATAGTAAAAAGACATTTAAAGAAGGCTAAAAGGAAAAAGAAAGCTAAAGTTAATAAAAGACCTCTAGGCTCTAAAGGTAGAGCCTCTAACTAAGAAAGACGTAAATAGTAATATCTAGATAATTGAGGTAAATAAGTTAGGCTAAAAGCCTTAAGATAGTAGTATATATCTTATATAAAAGCATTAAAAGAATCGTTACTACTATAGCTATAATTGGGTTAGTTACGTTACCTACTATTATCTTAACTAAGTTATATACGCTGCTTATATAAATAATTTACACTAAAGGACGCTTATACTAAGTAGCTAGGCAATTTTAAATAAAGGGATCCTAAGTCTAAAAACTTAGGAAAAAAGTAGCTTTAGTATAAAAGTAGGCCCTAAGGCCTACTTCGGTAAAGTTAGAAAGGTAGAAGGCATTTATTTAAGTAGCGTACAATTAGTAAACTAGTACTAATCTAAGTATAAGTTAACAAAGGAAAAGCTATTAGCACGCTAATAGACTTTAATTATAACTATTATACTACTATAAGTTAAGACCTGACCTAATAACTCTACCTACTATTATTAGATAAAAAGTAGCCTCTTTATAGTTGCTTAGAATATATAAAAGTAGCTAAAGTAGCTGGCGTAGCTAATTCTATAACTAAGACTAGTAGGTTTATAGAAAGAATCTACGTATATATTATCCTAAGGCCAGGTAAAGACCTTTTCTTAGGGAAGCCTTAGTATAAATAAAACGGCGTTATCTACTATATAAAAGAATAGCGTCGTAGCTATTATAAAAGAGGAGTAGAGTTTTATTTTATAAGTAAAGATAGCCTATCTTATATATATATATAATCCTAGTAGCTAAGATAGCTATAGCTTTAGCTTTTACTACTGAGTATTACTAAATTTAAAAGACGTAGTAAAAAAGTAGTAATATAGATATATGCTTAATTATAGTAATTAGCCTAGCTAACGTTAAGAAGGCGCTATAGTAGAATGCTAAAAGCAATATAAAAGATATCTTACTTAAAGTACTTTAAGAGTTTCCCTATCTTTTTAACTAGGAAGAAGCGCTAAAACTTCCTTTATATTAACTAGGTAAACCTAGTATAGGATAGTAGTGAGCGAGAGGAATTTTACCTTAGAGACCTTTCTATAGTATATTCTAAAAAGAAAAGAATTACTTATCCTTTATAAGACCCTTTCTAAGTACTTTAACTAAAGGTTTATCTAAGCTAGTAGCTCTACTACTACTCTAGTACTCTTTATATAGAAGCTAAATGGCAGAGTTTACGTCTACTATAACTACTAAGCGTTAAATATAATTATATAATAAGATTATTAACTACTACTACTTATTATTAAGCCCTTTTATAGCTTATCTACTACTTATTATTTTACTAAATTTAACGTAGTAGTAGTATTCTATAAATACTAAATAGCATAAGGCTATAAGTATAAAGTAGCTTTCTAGACCTATTTTTAGCTTATTTAAATAGCTTATAACCTATTTAGATTTAGTAGCGCACTTACCTTATTCTAGCGCTATATTTATATATAGTATGAATGTTTAGCAAATATACTATAGCTTACTTATATGATATACTTAACTATACTAATAGCTTATAAGTAAAGTATATAGTATAAGTCTACCTTATCCTAGTTGTATTATAATAGGCTAGTCTCTATCTAGACCTTTAGAAGTATAAGTTTAGTATTACTCTTGTATAGTAGAAATCAATATAGACTATTTACGGTATACCCTAGGAAAGACCTTTATATAGGCAAATAAGTATAGGACCTACTACGTAGTAGCATATTACTTAAAGTAACTTACCCTAGCTAAGTAGAACTACCTAATCTATGATAAAAACTATTTATAATAATCTACTACTTATATACCTAAAGGTAGAGCTAAAAGGTAGTAGAAGATTCATAATTAACTATAACTACTAGAACCTAGAATACTTTATAACTAAGAGGATGTTTATAAAGCGATAAAGCTACTAAATAAATAAGCTAATACTATATAACTCTTAAATTAAGTTATACATAAAGAAGCTTAATACTACTATAGACGCGCTATCCTACTCTAAATAAGACGCCCTCTAAAATATAGTAAATAAGCGTAAAGCTAGTTATTTCTTTTAACTAATATTAAAGAAGATTATCTTAATAAACGCTTATACCTTTCTAGCAATAAAACTACTACGAATATTTACCTTTAGCATAAAGGAATGTTATATTTAAGGGATAACTTGAACTCTAATAGTATTATGATAAAATAGCTATTAGGGATGCTACTTTTTAGAGAATGTAAAAGAGGCGTTATAACTTAAGTATGGAGCTTTCTACTATCCCTTAAGCTTAAAGTCTAAATCTCTAAGTATAGTATTAATAAATTAGGCTATATAACCTTCTATAATAGATTATAAGTGCTTAGGCGTAAGATAGTATAACTTTCTATAGGTAGCTAATCTAAGCCTATTATAAACTATATATTAAAGGATATCTAGGCTAGGATGCTATATTAAAGCTACTAGGAAGGTACTTCTTCTAGCTAGGTATTTCCTAGAATATACGCTATTTTATATAGAACTATAATAGCTACTATAAGTCTATAGTATAGTAAAGCGCTAAATAAAAGTTCTTAAGGCTACTAGTTATATCTAAATAGCCTTAGCATAAGATTATAATAGACTTTATAATTAGGCTTTTACACACTAGTAAAAGAAATATAACTAATCTACTTATTATCTAAGACTAATTTATAAAGAATATTACCTTAAGAGGTAATACCTAGTATTAACCGTAAGGCTATATAGCATACTATTTCCTCTAATATTATGTATAGTTCCATAGGTTCGTTTAGACTATTATCTCTAATTAAGGCTTAAATTAGATAAGTTCTAGTATACTCTTTCCTTTACTATTTAGTATAAACTAGCTACTTAGTACTATATAGTACATATAGACTAATAAAGGCTCTAAAAAGGTAAACTAAAAGGTCTAACGCTACTTCTATATATATATTACTTGTAGAAGGACTAGGGATACCTCTTGCTAAAAGTATAGCTAGCGCTAACTACGAAAATGCTAGCACTTAGCTAAGCCTTTTCTTTTTAAATATAGCTACTACGCTAAGCTAATCTAGGTCTAAAACCCCCCTAGGCCTTACTCCTACTAGTATACTATAAATAGGATGCCTATAAGCTTATCGCCTATCTCTATAACGCTACTAAGTTCGCTTAGGCTATGCTTACCTCTATATAAGTACGTAGTAAAGACAATATAAATAAGAGGTAGATAGCTACTAAATAATATGAGGTTAGGGGCCTTATATAGCTTAATATACATGACTAATATTCCTCTTACCTTTTAAAAAAGCTAGACTAGCTTTACTAAAAATACTAGCTTACTAAGGTACTTAGTAGTTATAATATTAACTTAGATATTATTATAGGGATTTAGCTTTACTTCTATATTAATATGTTGTAGTACGCTAGCTATAATATTCTCTTAGGATAGGAAATAATAGACTTTTAACTAGCTCTTTTAGTTAATAAAGATAACGTATATAAGTTTAAATTATAAGAAATCCTTTATGCTTATACTAAGCGCTAAAGTTAGAGTAAGGTAAAGGCGTACTTATATTAAGGTAAACGTAATTAATATAATAGTAAGCTATATAGCCCTCTTTAAAGGCCGCCCCCCCGCAGCGCCTACTGCTCCCCCGCCACGCTTAGGGGCCATGCCTATCCGTATAGTAACATTAGTCAAAGGGGCATTACCTATAATAGGACTAATATACGCTTATCGTAGTTCTAGAGCAGAAGATAGCTTACGTATTTACCTACTCGAAATTTAGAGTTTATAGGTAGTATATAGCTTACTTTCTACGTCTATTAGCACCTACTCCTAACCACCTACTACTCCTAACCCTAGGGACGCCGCAGACACGCACCCCTCTAGGCGTAGCGGACCCGCCCTAGGCGCTATAACGTCCTTACCTCGCCCTTACACTAAAGACCTAGAATACCCTTGCTATACATAGACTTTCCCTATTTACTTAGTTTCTTAGTATATAGACCTATACCCTAGCTATACTATATGCTCTTACTAAGGCGAATTGGCGTATAAATAAATAAATAAATAAGCTATATACTTCTTTTGTTTCTTAGGCGCAAATAATAAAGTATAGAGTATATTATAATATATTAGCTTAGCTATAAGTACGCTAAGTATATAACCTAGTAGGATATATAGTAGTGGTAAGTATGTATTATACTACTACTATATATGCAAACATAACGTAATAAAGTAGTATAAACTAGTTAAAAGGAAACTGACTATTTATAGATAGGTAATATAAATAGGTTTTAAATCTAATAGTATGTTTAGAGGAAACGACTTATATAAGCCTAGTAGGAAGTAGCTAATACGTAGTAAAGCCGCTAATACTCTGCTAAGTTAGACCTACTTTAGCTATTAACTAATAATAGGTTATAGCTACTTTATAAGACTAAGCGCTTATATTATTGTACGGTTATAAACTACGCTATAGAGAGGTAATATATAAGTAATAAAGGTATAGCGTAATAGGAGGGTATTATTATAAGCTAATGCCTAGTAAATAACACTAGGCGTAACCCCTAGCTAGACTTATAGTAGAACCTTAGCACTTATTACTCTAGATACGTAAACTATAAGCACTAAGTATTAGGCTTCTATGACTATAGCTCTTTTCTTCTTCTCTACTTAGCTTCAGATAAATACATTCCTAGTCCTAATTGTTAAATAAACTTTTAGTAAGCCGTAATAAAAAGTACTTAAAGTAAAGAATATGAATAAATACAGTTTCTTTTAGAGATATATTTATATATATATATATATATATATATATAGCTACTTATAAGTATAAGTAGTAATAGTACTATTAGGTTTAGTATTAGCTATATTTAAGCTAGGTTAAAAGTAGAAAGGTTTTTATCTTTTATTTAAAATGATCTTAGAGATAAAGTAATATTTAAAAAGTTAGTTTTACTAAAAGACCTAATATAAAATAGCTATTATAAGTTTAAGGCGTTATATTACTATTATAAAGTTATAATAGTTTTATATTAAAGCTTAAAAGCTAAAGCTAAGGTAAAAAGTCATATTAAAATAGTTAAAGATAAAGTAGGTAGTAATTTTCAAAGTATTACTATAGTAGTAATGTAGAAATAGAACTATAAAACTCTTAAGTCTAAAGCGTTTAGTATAAATCTAGGTAAGTATAAAGCTTTAATAGTAGACTATATTATAGAAGTTCTTTATAGTATATTAATAAAAAGTAATAATCTTTATAATAAAGATCGTATATCTATAGAATTAGTATTACTATTTATAATAAATATATAAGGTAGAGGCTAGTAGATAAGGCTAGTAGTAGGGTAGAGTTAGGTAGTAACTAGGGTAAGGGCGTTATAGAGCCGCTATGTTAATACTAAGGCGGCGGCCTAGGAGTCAAGGTCTATAGGCGGGTAGTTGGTCTTAGATTTAAGGAGCTACGTAGGTGTGGCGCGGTATGCGCTAGCTACGTAGTAGAGAGCCTTATTTTAGAGCGGGATAAAAGACTTAGCTGCCTTTGTAGGGGCGCCTCTATAGGGGTTTGGGGCGTGGAAGGCAGAGGCACTATAAGCTAGAGCGCTTTAGATAACCGAAGGTATAAGTTAAAGGGGATCGAGGGGCGGTAGGGCGGTTTTTCGCATTACTTTTGTTGCATCACTATAGTCTAGACATATTGCTTAACTCCTCCGTTAGAGCGGCTCCGTCTCCTCGTCAGTCCTAGGTTATCCTACTAGTGCGTTCGTCTTGCAAAGTTTCCCGAATGCCGTGCCAGGTGAGACGTAAGTATCCTTAGCCTATGCGCTCGCCCCCGCCGCGGCCTTGTTTAGCACCGCCTGTTCGCGAGGAATATAGAGATATTTAGGAGATACTTGGCGTTTTTCACCTCTTTAAAAGAGCCGAATCACGAGGTGAGCTGTGCTACCGTCGTCTAGACTGGCCAGCGGGGAGCGATCGTTATAGTAGACCTTATAAAGCGTTGAAAACACCGTCACATTCTATCACCTGCGTGAACGACATCTCGCCGTACTTAGATAGAACCGCGCCAGTCCCCCCGACGACCATCCCCGACGACCTGCTAATAATGCCGGGAACTGTCGTAATGTTGTTTGTGATAGTCTCGACGAGCACTTGTCGTTGTACCCTACGGGAGAGGCCTTGGAAGGTAGCTTATTAGAGAGATCCTTGTGGGATATCCTAGTAGATGATTGTATTCGAATACGGTTAATACCTATTCTACTAGTAATGTTAGTCATACTATTAGGACAAGATGTTAGGATGGTCACGTGCCAAGCTATATAAGCATAGGTATAGGCGGCCTACCGCCGCGTGCTAAGAGCGGCGGACCTAATTATAACCCTAAAAAGAAGAAAATATATAAACTGATAAACTTTAATAATAACTATTAATTCCTTTACCTTTATTTATATTTTATATCTATAACTTAACTTAGATTATTTATTAGAATTCTAACCTACATATAAGTAATTTAGTACCCTTACTTAAAATTATTATGCTACTACTATATAAGTATTAAAATAGACTATCTATCTATACTACCTACTATAAAGATACTATATTAACCTAGTGAAAAGTAATCTATTAAGCCGCTATATGTTATGACTATTTAGAAGTAAGTTAAAGGTATAATTAAAGAGCTAGACCGTTATTAGGGGGTTCCTAGATAGGTAGACTAAACTACTTTTCTAGGTATAGAAGTTTTAAGAGCGTATAAAAAAAAAGTATAAAAAGAAGTAAAAGAAGATATACCTTATTATATAAAGCTAGTAAAAAATAAAAAGTAGTATAAGGGTCTTTTACTAAGCTTTAAACTTAAAAGCAAGCGACGTTTTATATAGATTATATTAAAATATACCTCCTCTAAAGGAAGAAATACCGCTAGGCTACTAAGGGAAGCTTAGTAGCCGCTAATAATAAACTAAAACGCCTTAGTGGATTTACTACTCTTTTAAATTCTTTTTAGGTTTTAGAATGAAGACTCTATTTATCCTAATTTATTAATAGTATTATCAACCTTAAAAAGGACTATTGCCTATTTCTTTAAATTTTATCTATCCTTATTTTATTTCTTATCTATATAATTATTCCTTTAATTTATAGATATATTTAAACGCGTATCTAAAAGCGTACTTATAGCTGTACTAGTATTTCTATACTTATAAAGTTCTACTATATAAGCTATATCTACTAATAATGGATCTAGTAATATTAAAATTATCAATTTAACTAACCTAGACTTTAAGCTATATACCCTTTTTTAAAGAGTGTTATTTTAATTCTTAAGAAATTATATTAAATACTTTGCTTTCTAAGTTTAACTTCTAGATAAAGTGATAGTAAGTGTATTACTGCTAAGAGTATTGATATAGGTCTTAATATGAAATTATTATCAAGTTTCCTTTTATCTTATCTCCTACTAGTTTGTTTAATGAGGATGAAGGAATATAACTAAGACTTAATACTACAATATAGATCCTAGTATTTATAAGAATTAGCTATAGATAAAGGCAACTTCTTAAAAAAAAAAAAAAGGTTTAAATAAAGAAAGCCCTAACTTAACCCATTTATAATTTAAGTAATTACTCTCCTTGGATAAACTAATAGAAAGCAACTATCTAAATTTCTAGTATAAAGTAATAAACTTGCCTATTATTATCTGAAAGGGTTTAACTAGATTATAGCTTTATATACCCTTCCTTATATAGTAAAAACAAAAAAGGGATAAACTAGATACTAATTTATTAGGTTTACCTTCTATAAAGATAGTTATATTCGGAATATTATCTTTTAATAAAGGACTATATTTATAAATATTAAATTAGGTATATTCGATACTTGTAGCAAAAAGTCTTTTTAATTAGACTTTAAGTAGGATAATATTAAAGTTAAGAAAGATAAAATAGCTTTCTAATATTATATAAAGAAGATAATAGATACTGGTACTTAAAGGGTTATTAATATTTAGTGTCTTACCTTAGAGACCTATAAACTAGTATTAACTAAAAACTATACTATTCCTTATAGATCTTACTACTATTTTCTACTTTATTATCTATTTTAATTATAGTAAAAGACTATATATTTAGAAAGAATATATAAAACCATATAACCCTAAAGCTTACTAAAAAATAATAGAAAATATAAAAGGATAATTATCTAGAGGTAGGAACTCCTACGGTATATGCTATTATATAATCGGAAGATGATGTTCTACCTAAGACTATTCTAGATAAAGTCTAGAAATTATTTAATACTAGAAGAGTAGTAATTTAGGACAACTTATAATATAATACCCTACTAGCTACTACTATTATAGATAGTAAGAAGGAACTACTAAGGCATATATTAGAAAGGTAGAACTAATTAAGGTATCTCTTCTTATTTCACTTATAGATAGTAATCCTATTTTAATAATAAGTTTGGTAATAGCTTATATAATTATTAGGAATATATTTTACACTTTTAATATCTAATTATAAATAAAAATACTAATTTCGATACTATTAACAACATCTTTTAGCTCGCTCCGCGGCCGCAGCGTGACGGTTAGTCGCGTCTACGAGGGCCTGCTACACTACAATAAGCTTATACATAGCGTTCGCCGTGCTCCTGCCTAGGGCCGTAATAGCTACGACACGGGCGCTAGCCGCGCTCGTAGTCGTCAGACGTACCCCCTTCTACTCCCTTAACACCTTCCTTAAGGCCTACTAAACGTTAGTCTAAACTAGCCCCGCTACGGGGAAGACTAGCCTATATACCTTAAACGACGTCCTATTATCCTACGCCGCCTAGGCGCTAAATATAATAGAGGCCTTCTTAGCTATAAGGCAGGCCCGCCTTTTAGCCTTGATATACTTCCCCTACTTTTTTTTAGGCCTTTATATACTATAAATAACTTCTAGTACACTTTATTAAACTATTAGCTTACCTCTAAGTAAAGGTACTTAATAAGTTAAAGCACTTTATAAAAACTATAAAGTTAATATAGTTTAGATATAAGATATAAAGGAATATCTACGCTATTCGTACTACGCTAGAGCTATATATATTTACTATTAAATTATAGTAGCTACTTTTACTAATACGTTTATACTTTATACGCCTCTATATATACTACTCTAACCCTACTCTAGCCTTATCCTAAGTCTTATATAGATCTTAGTATCGCCTAGGAAGGCCTCTTTTATTACTTTTACCTTCCTCTAACGCCTCCCCTAACCCCTTACCCTCCTCCTTACTACTACTACCTCTACCTACGCCTAATACGCCTAATACGCCCTTATTAGTCCCCCTAGCCGCCCCGTTTACGCTCTTCCTACCTTTACCTTTACTATTAATACCTACGTCACTACCTACTAGCCCCTTTACCTTATCGTCTATAGCGCCCTTATAGAAGATATACTCTATAGCCCCCTACGCCTAGTTCTTCTTTACTACTATCATATCCTCTTTAATAGCTTTACTAACTAATATTACCTTTATAGGCTTTATTATTATAATCTTTAAAGTAGCTATAGTATAGCTACTTTTCTTTTACTTAAAATAAATGTTCTACTAAGGCCCTTAGCCTTAGCGTTCTTCTTCTTTTTAGCCTTTTTTAAAAGCTTTTTTACTATACCTACTACATTTTTACTATGCTTAAAGGCTATACCTACTTATATAGAAGTAGTAATCTCTATTATAGTAATAGTAGTACGTCTAATATATATCTATTATAAGTCAAGTATTATCTTCTCGCCCTAGGACAATAAACATCCTACCCTATATTATATAGCGCCTAAAATTCAGATCCAATATTACTACCTGTCTTAGCGCGTCTCTCTCCCTAGGAGACAATAGCGTACTACGGCTATATTAGCCATAGACAGGCAACGCTATAAGGCAACTAGTTAAAAGACCTCTATACCCCTAATCTAACCCCCTACGATCCTTAAAATAACCGCTCTACGTACGCTCTAGACCCCTAAGGTAATCGTACTAACTTTAACGCTACTATCTAATATATCCTCTCTAGTTATATATATAACCTTAACGTCTATAACCTTACCTTTAAAATTAGACGTGCCTTTAATAGCTTTACCTAGTAGCTCTATTATAAAGCCGCTAGAAAGACGCCCTTACTTCCTCTAAGTAATATGCTAACTTTAAGTAAGCTTAGCTACTAGCTCTAGGCCGCTATTAAAGTAGTTAAATAATATATTAACGACTTTCTAAAATCCTTTTTATTATATATTAATACGCTTAAGCAATAGCCTTTTAATAAGCCTATTATAAAATCTCTACTAGCTTATACTACCTTTAAGATAATTATCTAAAAAGTAAATATCTCTCTAGACTATTATAACTACTTTTTATATAATATTATCCTTATTATTAATTAGCTCTTCTACTATAATACTATTAAAGCCTTAAAATAGCTTTTTAGTAGTAATACTATAATCTAAGCTACTTTTTATACTAAGCTTACCTAACTTACTACCTCTTTTAGACTAGCTTACCTAAGCCTTTAGTAACCTTACTAAGCTTACGTAGCGTATTTACTTTATCTTTATTAAAAAAAAGTCTCTATTACCTTTAATAAAAACCTAGACCTTTTTACTTAACTCTAGATATAGAATAGCGTCGATATTACCTTTACTAAGATCTATACTAACTATAATATAGAGGTATAGTAGGCCTACTATATAGTCCCTTTACTTTTTTAAATCCCTAACCTTAATTACGCTATAGCCTTTTATAAAAATACTTTCCTAAAAAGTATCTACTACGTTATAAAGTCTTTCTACTCTAATCTTTACTTTATATAGTATTACTACTACTAGTCCTTTAGGTATACTGCCTATAGGTATAATAAAGATTATACTTATAGGTACTACGTAACTATAGTAGACTCCTATAATAAAAAAGATACTAGCTATATCTACTACTCTCTCTTACTTTACTATCTTAACTATAAAGGCACGTACCTAGTATAGGCCTAAGACTACCCCTCCTATATAGTATAGGTTAATAAGGCTAAGCTACTATACTTTAAATAACCTATAACCTACGAACGCGCTTACCTTTTACCTACCTATATAACTATTATATTTATAAGCGCCCTTTTAGCGCCTTTACTTTTCTTTTATAATAGCTACCTTTTAAAAGCTATTAATAGCTCTAGTTCTAGCTATACTAGCTAGTCCCTTACTAAGAAAGCTTACGTCTCTTTTTTCCTAACCTTACCTTATAGCTAATTAGTATCTTTATCTAACTTAGGTACTATTTACGTTCTATTTATCCTAAGACGTACCTCTTTATTCTTTTACCTTTTTTTCCTCTTTTTACTTTTTTTTTCTTAATATAGCCTTAATAAAAAAAACCATACTATTACTAATATATAGCCTAATAATTCTACTAGACCTTTTACTTTAAAAGGCCTTTTTACTAACCTACTAACTTATAATTAGCGTCCTTTTCTAAAAAAAAATATATAATAAAGACTATATTAATATAGCGCTTATACTAGAGAACTATATTAGGTATAATATTATCGCTATCTATAAACCTACTTTTAACTATTATAATTAGATTATTAGCTACGTATTCTCTTCTAACTACTAACTAGTCTACTATAGTAGGTAGGCTACTTTTTATATTTATAAATAATATAGTCTTAAAGCGTAAATACCTTATAATAGCTATAACTAATATACTATTACCTTATATACCTTTAATAGACTAACTACTATTTTCTTTATTTACTTTTCCTTTAAGACTAATACTATATAAGACTTAGATAACCTTACCCCTTTTAACGTTTTTACTATAATACTACTACTTCCTTATAGCGTATTCGTTAGCGACTTTAATGTATACTACCTAAAGTAAAGCTACTCTAACTATACCTTAGCCTAGATAGGCTGCTTTTTTAACTTTACTACCTTCTAAAACCTTAACCTCTTTACCTTTTAGAAAGAATAGATATAGAACGGCTATATTAATGCTAACCCCTTTACTATTCACCTTATATAGTCTATAATAGACCTCTACTTTATATATAAAGTAGTATTTATAAAGCTTATAGGCTCTAACTATAATACCTAGCTCCTTTTTATCTAGGCTAATATTACTAATTTTTATATAGACCCTAGGCTTAATTAGCGCCTACTAAATTAGGGCTATATTAAGGCTAAAGTAGTAATATAGATCTATTACTACTCTATCTTCTTAGTAACTTAGCTTAATACTTATATAGAAAAGCTTACTATAATTATCTAATATATTAGCACCTTCTTATACCTACCTTAGTCCTACTTTACTAGATACTATATACCCTAGTAGAGCCTTATAGTTTTAGATACTATCTATAATATCTATTTAGCCTAGTAGTAGTTCTAATATATATATATATATATATAACTATAAACCATAATAACCTTTTATACTACGTAGTAATATAGGAAGAACGTTATTAGAGACGCTTATAGGCGCTCTTAGCGTAAAACCTTTTATAATGTAGTAAAAGACCTAGAAGGAATCTAAACCCTAGCTAAGTAAGCTTATACTAAAAGTACTACTTTTATAGCGCTTTTATACCTCCCCCTTTTAAGCGCCCTAATAGAATATACGCGGCTACTTATAATAGTTCTTTCTAATTACTACTATAAATACCTCTAATATATTAATAAGCGCCTTCTATACTATAATAAGCTTATATATAGCGTTTATTATATTCCTTTTTATAGCTACTATAGCTATAATAAAAGCACTAATTACGCTTATAGTTAATAGGCATACCTTTTTCTACTTTTTAAAACTATCCTAACGGTATAATAAACTTTAGCCTAAATTAGCCTTACTCTAAGGATAACCTATAACGTACCTTAAATAACGCCCTATTATCCTATGCTACCTAGGCGCTAAATATAGTAGAGGCCTTCTTAGCTATAAGTATAGCCTACCCCTTAGGCTTAATATATTTACCTTACCTTTTCTAAGCCTTTATATAATATAAATAGCTCTTAGTATGCCTTACTAACTATTAGCTTCACTTAGGCTATATATTTTTACTACTAAGTTATAATACCTACTTTTACTAATGCCTTTATACTTTATATACTTTAATATATACTACTTTAACCTTACCTTACCTTTAGTCTAAACCTTTTATATATCTTTTTATTACTTAGGTAGGCCTTTTTTATTACCTTTTTTCTAACTGTTTTTCCTCTTTTTCTTTTTCTTTTTTTTTTCTTACCTTTCCCTTCCTTACTACAGAGGTAGGGTCCAAAAGTTTTATCCCGATAAAACGACAGGGGTATAACGCCACAAAGTAACGCCACATACAAATTACTATAGACCTATCCTCGACCCTCTTAATACTCGTTCCCTCTATCAAGTTAAATAATATTTTATATATAAACTAGAATCCGCTTAATCTAAGCTTAAATTTTTGCTTATAGCAGCTTATCCTAAGCCTGCTTCTAAGATTAAATAGCATCACGCCTATTCTTTAGAGTCCCTTTCTTCGTAGTAGCCCTCTTTATCTAAGGCTAATAAGGCTCGATAGCGTTAAGGTCTAGAGAGTTCCTATACTATAAGAGGCGGCGTACCTAATATAGATCGTATACCTTATATTAGATATAGTAATTATAAGCAGGGGCCTTATCCTCTTGAACTATAGTCCCTAGGCGCTTTTTGAGGTATTCCTTAGTAAAAGGGAATATTAGGGGTAGAAGAACCGTTTGCTAATACTGGCTTAATAGGCTAGTGATAGCAGAGACCTTAGTAGTAGTTTTACTACTATAAGGAGCTTTAAAGCTGATAACTAATGCGCGGGTTATAATATTAGTATTTACGGTTATTATAGTGGTCGTTATAAAAGAATGTAGGGGAAAGATGCTTAGGAAGATGCATATACAAATTTAGTAGGGGACTTCCTGACACGGTTTCTAAATGATTTGTGGCGCAGATCTATGTCTTGGCAGGACAAAACTTTTGGGCCCTACCTTCGTACTACTCTTACCTATACCTAATACGCCTTTACTACTCCCTTTTTTAACTACCCCCTCCCCCCCCCCCTTCTTTATACTTTTATTACTTTTACCTATACCTTTACCTTCTTTACTAGCACCTATATTACTATCTACTAACCTTTCTACCTTAACCCTTATAGCGCCTTTATAGAGAACACGCTCTACTAACTCGTACGCCTAGTTCCCTACTACTATCGTATCCTCCTTAGTAGCCTTACTAACTAACGCCGCCTTTATAGCCCTTATCGCTATGATCCTTAGGGTAGCTATACTATAGCTACCCCCTTTACTTAATATAAACTTTCTACTAAGGCCCCTAGCCTTAGCCTTTCCTTTAGCCTTTTTTAAAAGTCCTTCCTTTATACCTACTACTCTTTTAGTATACTTAGGAGCTATAGTCGTCCTTATAATAATAAAGGTTAATAAGGTAATAGCTATAATAGGACTACTACGCGTACGTTATAGTTCTAAAGTAAAGATTAGCTTACTAGCCTACCTATTATTTACTTAACTTTTAGGGTACTTACTAGTAGTATATAACTTACTTTCTACTCTTATTAGTATCTATTCCTATCTATTACTCTTTAACCTTAGTAGCGTAGCAGACCTACTCTAGACCCCTAGGCAACCTATATACCCTTCTAGGCATAGTAGACCTACCTTAGGCGCTAGAACGACTAAGTGCCTTATAGAGCGTAGCGGATCCGCCCTAGACGCTAAGGAGGCTACGTACCTATTAGGGCGTAGCGGATCTACCCTAGACGCTAGGATAGAACTACCTTTCCTAACCTTAGCCCGTAGCGTATTAGGTACGCTTTAGGCGCCTTACGCTATTACTACCGCGTAGTAGATCTACCTTAAAGGAAAAGGCATACTTACTAGAGCGGATATAGTATTCTATAATAAAGGCCTTAGATCTTACGTGCCTACGCGGTGCTAACTTAATAGCCCTATGCCTTATATTAGTACGCCTATACTACTAGTATATAATAATAGCTTATATAAGTATAACCGATTACGTGCCTACTTTCCTTAAGTTATGTTTATTTTTATTAATTTATATATATAGCTAGGCTCCTTAGTCTACCTATTAATTTAATATCTACCTTATAGCTATAACATCCTTACCTTGCCTCTAAGCTAGAGACCTAGAATACCCCTGCTATATATAGTTTCTCCCTATTTACTTGGCTTTTAGCATATAGATCTATACCCTAGCCATACTATATGCTCTTACTAGGGCGAATTGGCGTATAAATAAATAAATAAATAAATCTATTATAAGTCTAGTATAGAAATAGTTACTTATATTAAAGTACTTAATAATTTTAACTTAGTCTTCATTACGATTAGTACCTACTTTAGACTCCCTACTACTTACTAACGTATATAGTACTATAGACCTACTCTAGACCTTAAGGCAACTTACGTACCCTACTTGGGCGTAGTAGATCTACCGTAGGCGCTAAGTCGTAGCCTATAGCGCGTTAAACCTACCTTAGCCGCCTTAACTCTATTACTACTACGTAGTAGATCTGCTTTAGGAAAAGGAATGCGTACTAATATAGTTATAATATTCTATAGAAGAAGCTTTAGATCTTATATACTTATATAGTATAGACTTTATAGTTCTATACCTTATATTAGTATACTGACGTTACCTGTCTAGTAATAGCTTATATAAGTATAACCTATTATATGCCTACTTTCTTTATGCTATTTTATTTTATTAATTTATATATATAACTAGACTTTATAGCCTACCTATTAACTTAATATCTACTTTATAGCCGTAGCGTTCTTATCCTATATCTCTAAGCTAGGGACCTAGAATACCTCTGCTATATATAGGTTTTCCTTATTTATTTAGTTTTTAGTATATAAACCTATGCCCTAGTAGTACTATATGTTCTTACTAGGGCGAATTCGCACATAAATATATAATTAAATAAGTAATATTATGTATTAGAACTACCTTAATATTATATAAGCTTAATATATAAGTAAAACGTATTTATAGTAGCTCTATAGTAGGTAACGCCGCGAAGAGGGTAGCTAGTAGGAGGAAGGCTATCTTAGAGGGCAGGCAAGGCCAATAGTAGTACTACTACCTTAGGTATTATTATAGCCTTTATAACTAACGCTATGATAGTAGCTAGAGTTAGTAATACTCTAGTAGCTACGTGTATAGCGGTATAAGAAGTAGTAAAGTAGGCGCTAGGTAAGGGCGTAATACGAGTAGTAAAGGTAAAAGAAGGTAGTAGTAAGGTAAAAAGCAACAACAGAGTTAAGGCAAAGCTAGCTAAAAGCTATAATAAAAAGAAAGTAGTAAAAAGAAAAAAGAAAAGAAATAGTAAAAAAGACTATTAGTAAAAGTATAGCAAGTAATAATAGTAATAGTAAAAAGGTAGGCTAGTAAGGCGGGCTATTAGTAATAAGTTATTAAAGAATTAAAAGAATCTAGACTTAGACTAGGTTAGCTTTAATATAGCTATACTATAGTATATATATTAATAGATAAAGTATACTAAAGTTAAGAAAGTAGCGTAATATGACTCACTATTAAAGATCTACTTAATAGTCAATATAGGCCTAGTATATATACTACTCTATATTGTTTATCTAATATAGCTCTATAATACTATATTTATAAAAAGGCCTTAGGGTATTAAGTTCTTATAGCTACATAATTCTACTAATTAATATATATTAGGCCTAGTATATAGTTAATACAGTATAGTACTAATATATTTTAGTTATTTAAAAATATATGCTTATTATACTTTTATTTAAAAAGCGTAAGTTAGGCTATATTATTTTAAAAGGCTAAAGCTATTATATAGCTAAGAGCGTCTTTCTAGTCTTTAGTATATAAGCTATTCCTAATACTATAGAAAGTTTTAAAGTAAATTAATAGATAAAAGTATAATGAGGTTAAATTAGGCTCCTAGGTTATAGGCTTTATAAGACGCTTTAAATATAGAAAAAAGTCTACCCCCTAAAGGCTATAGTAGCTAAAAGATATATTATAGCTATAGTAAGTAATAAAGGAAATGTAGCTAACGCTATCTACGAAATAGTAGTAATATATTAAAAGATAATAAAAAGGCTAGTAAAGGTAATGAATGCTATATGGTATGGCTAATATAAAGTAGCTTATAACTATATAAAAAGTTATAAATAAAATTACTTATAGAGAGTAGGTTAGAAGTAGGTAAAGGCTATAGATAAGGCTATTATATATGCGTTTAGGCCTAATTAAGTAAACGGATATTGTAAGGTCAAGTAGTAGAGTAGGCTAGTAAAGGCCTAGTAAAGCTATAAATAAATTAAAATCTTTATTTTTATCATTATCCTGTATTCCTAAGTAACTATATATTTATTAAGGTTTATAATAAAATATATATTGTTTTATAAAGCCTAAGTAGGGCTATATTAGAAGCTAGGGAGTCTACCTTAAGGAGGATTTCCTATATAAAGTAGTATTTAATCAGGTACTTTTATTAAAAGACCTAGTTAGAAATCGCTATTATAGGTCCTAGCTAATATATTACCTTTATAAGGTCGTACGTAGTAGTCTTATATTAGAACTAAAATACTAAAATCTAAATAAAATATAGTAAAAATATAGTAAAGGATTAGGTAGGTAGTAGTGTTAGAGGCTTAGCTATAATAATATAAAGGTATAAGTATATAAAGAATATATTAGGTAAAAACAAATGTCTTTCAGCTTTAGGTGTCTAGTATAAATATATATAGAGAAAGAGCTCTAATATTATATAATATAGTAGAATTTAATAGTAGCTATCAGAAAAGGCCTTATTAGTTCTACTATAAAAGTGCCTCAAATATATAATAGTACTAATATAAAGGTATTAAACTAGGCCTACTACTTTATATAATTAGGAAGATAAATAAGGTTAGCGCCTACTTATTATATATTATACTATAGGTCGTTAAAGATTAGTAATGAGGCGTAATAAAGCTACTATGAGAAGCTAGAAAACTTCGTATAGGATTTAAAGGCTATTATATAAAAGTTAAGATAAAGGTTAATAGGGATATCGTTTATTTTAGCATCAAAAAGGTAACTAGGTATAGCATAGTATATACTAGCTATATATTAAAGAGCCTTATTTTAGAATAGTATAAAGGCTTTTATAGTATTTTTAAGGCGTCTACTTTAGGGGATAAAGATATAGAAGGTAGAGGATATACAGATTAAAGTATTTTAGATAACTATTATATAAACCTACTACGTATATAAATAAAGTAGCGCCCTTTTAGATAAAGGATACTCTGATAATATAAGTAAAAGCAAAAAGCTAAGTCTAGTACTTCTACTTAATCTTATAGATATAGGTAGACTAGGTAAGCCTGTTTACGTATACGCTAAGGAATTAGGTTCTTTTTTATAAAAGGTAATATCTATATTACTAATATAGACCTAGTACTAGAGCGCGTTATTCATATAGCTAGAGTAAATAAGTTTACGTTTACTTAGTTTAAACTATATCCTATAAGAGCGTCCCTAATCTTTATAGGTATTATAAGTAGTTTTAAAATAGGTTAAGGTAAAGATAGTTATCTTCTAGCGCGTTTCACGTATCCATTAAAAAAAGCTGCTATATCACCTCCTTAATATTAATAATAGTAAATAAAGCTATGACTTATATAATATTATATAATACCTAATAAAACATCAATACCTCGAGAGGTTAAACTCTATAGCCCGTGGATACCTTTGGTCCTATGCTATCAAGTTCTATATTAATAATAAACTTATCTAGAAGAACGGTTTAGGCAAGTAGAAGGAAAAGCGTTAAAAATGACGTTAGTTAACAAACTATAATTATCAACGATATATACGCGGCTATAGGCTATTATAAAAAGATATAACACTAGTACAAAAGTCTATATGTATTAGTTAATGACCTCTTTAATATTTACTTGGAATACTAATTTTATAGTAATACCGCCTACTGGATAAGGGTGTAGTTCCTTTCCTTAGTAAGACTATCCATAAAGGTTTGTCTTAATATTTAATATATACCTTTTAATAAAATCTATTAATTCATAGTTAAGGTTTATTAAACCTTGATAAGGTACATAGTAGCATAGCTAATATAGAATAACAACCTGAAACCTATAAGAAGGAAGTGTTATAGCGTTGAGGCTTCTAATAACTATCCATATAAATGAAAGAAATAAGAATATAAAGTATATTAAGATTATACTAGACAAATAAATCGCCTAACAGGTTATACTTATAGTATGTAATTCCCAAGCTAATAGAATTATTAATATAGGCTACTACGAACTATTAATAATACTACTAATAAAGTAGAATAAAAGAAGGAAGAAGTCGTTTATTTTATACTTAGCGCTGTTAGTTAAGTAAATAATTATATAAAGTTTAACAAGTTATAGTACGTCTTACCTTCTTTTTAAATACGAATATATCCTGTATATTAAGATAAAGGTTTGAACCTAGTAGCTAGTTAAGTAGGATAATATAATAACTATCTATTGTTTAATAGAATTAAAAATATAGGTACTAGAATAAAAGTAGAGAATATTAGTAGCGTAATTGATGAGATTAATGACTTTAGGAAGAGCATAGCGAATTATATAAGCGAAACTGATGATTATAAAATATATAAAAACCTTTTAAAATATTAAAGACTTACTCCTATTAGATAATAAGGTAACGTACTATAAATATAACATACTGAATAATATAAAGGAATGCTAGCTTAGGCCGGAAGATATAATGCTAAGTTATATAGTTTATACCTATTATAGAAGGTTAAGAAGTTCTATTATAATATTAGGGATGGAGTAGGAGAGCGCTAATAATATTGCCGACATTTTCACTTAGCTTAATATTAATTAAAAGAAAGACATTAATAAAGAAATCAATTTAAAAGAGTCTATCTAATTAATAAACTATAAGTATAAGAAAGACCATAAATATATTAATACTGATAGGCCTATTGATATATGTACTAAATTAGCGGATAGAAGTTTTACTATTTTAGATACTAGGAATTAATCCTAGGAAATATAAATCTATATTAGGGGCCTCAAGGGACGATATAAATATAAATTACTACTTAGACTAGGTTAACTAGAAAAATGAGAAAGGCATTAGTATAAATGGTAAAATATGAAATAATGACTATAATCTAGTAGAAGGCGAAAAAAAGAATAATATTAAAAAGGTATATATATATTATACTTATTATAATAAAATACTATACTTTACTAACTTAGCTAATATAAAATACTAGAAAAAGGGCTAGGTAAAAAGGACTAAGTAAGAAGAAACCTACTATGAATTATCTAAGATATATAAAACGTATATACAATTATAGGAAATAAAGCTAAATAAAATAATTTAAATATCATAATATATCTTATGTACTAGGACATAATAAAAGGTTAGTAGTAAGCTTACTACATAAATGTAGACCTACTGGACGCCGTAGCTTTTAGGAGGGTGTTGTGACCTTATTAGCGAGAAGGCCTTTATCTAAACCTTAAAACCTAAAACCAGGCTTTTAGATAGAGTAAGAGGTAATAATGAGCAAGATAATAAACGCTTAGTTATATAAGTAGGCTATATTATTAATATACGAAATATAGCTACCGTATTTAGACTTGAAGCTAAATATTAAAACGTGTTTGTGAAATCTATACGACTTAATTCTATTAGACTCTTTAGACTAAGCTACCTTAGTTATAGTACTATAATATATATAGTACCAATATAATATAAAGTTTCTGAACTTTAGAAACGCTATAAGTAGGGCCTTCTTCTCTTAATTGGACCCTAAAAGAAAAAGCGTATTATAAGGCTATACTATAGACTACTGGCATAAAGGATAAGGATATAGATACGCATACGGATTAAGCCCGTATCTTAATGATTTAGTAAAAGTTATAGTCTATGATATAATATATTAATGGATTATATCTAAAGGTATATAATAAATATTCTAATAAACCCGCTTTAAGGGCCCGAGCTACTTGGCTTAGTTATTAGCCTATATATAATAGGCGTTGGCCTAGCTAATCAGGAGACCTAAGATAGGCTTTAATAGTATATATAGTAAATATAAAAGGACTATACCTAAACGCATTTCACGTAATTTAATAGGGTAATATACCTTCTTTAAAACTTAACAAAAATTTTATATAAGACTACGGCAATCTACCTTAAAAGTCTAATAGAAGACTACTAACCTATAAGGTACTAACTTAAGGTAAATATAATCTAATATTTTATATACCTATAAACCTTTAGAATAAGACATATAAGCCTATATATAAGGCTTTATCTTTAATGTCTCGTTTGTAATTAGCTTTTATACCTACCCAGGAATAAAGACGTAGAAGGGTACCTTTATGTTAGGTTCTGAATCGGGCAAAGATGTAGAATAATATGATTATATTACTTCGTCTAAGATCCAAGGTTATTCTAGGAGGAATTAGCCTTATTATATAGACCTTTAGGCTAAGTACGCATCTATTTAGCCTAAAACCGGAATAGTAGGTATCCGGCTTTATGCTCTAGTATAAAACGATAGATCTAACGTCTATTGTTTTAGCTATACGGATTTTAAGGATTCCGGTATCTTAGAACTGTAGATCTATAGATCTAACGTATATTGTTTTAGGTATTCGGGTCTAGCTGTTCTGGTGTTTGGGACAGTAGATCCTGGTTTTTAGGATCTCTTTGGTTAATTCTTAGTCCTTTGGGCTGTATTAGGGCCTTTCGGTTTAGATAGGCCTTACGGTTAAGATTAATACTAGGATAGGTATCCTAATACTTTATAATAAAAAGTATTATAGAGCCCTTTAGAAGTAAATAATAAAATTATAATAAGAGTACCTATAGAAAAGAGGTAGCGCTAGTAACCTAAAAAAGGTATATAATAATTCTTTAGAAGTTGGACATTTTCCTTTATTACTTAATAGTTTATAGTAGTAGGGGCCTTATAAATTATTACCTAAAAGATGCCAAAATTTTATCGCGTCCCTTAGCCATTTTAAAGACATAATAGCTAGCTACGTAAAGCTACTAGACGAGGCATTTAAAGTAGTGTTAATAGTTTAAAGGCTCTAACTAAGGTTATAAAAGATATTATTAATTAAGATATTCCTTAGACTTATAAGTAACCTTAAATATAGGCCTAGCTAGCTAATATAGTTTAGGAAGGAAGGAAGAAATATTAGAGAGTATCCGCCTTATCTAAGCCTTATACTTTCCTTTCTTTAAATACTTTAGCTAGCCTAATACTACTTCTTAATATACTAAAGCTAATATGCTTATATATCGGTTCTTTTCCTTTACTATAACTTACTACTATAAAAAACCTAATAACCCACTATTAAGTTAGTATAAGAAAGTTTAAAAGTACTTAAAAACTAAAAAGGACCATAGTAAAATAGAAGTAGAACCGTCTTAGCGCCGTAAGAATCGTCTAATACTGTCTATCTAGCTAGTTATACTATCGTTTAGTGTCCATCTATAAACTGGTATTAAAGTATATAAGGTATGTCTTATCTTTAAACTCTTATAAATATATATATACCTTATTTATTTAGCCTCGTATCTAGTATCAAATATACAAGTACACGTCAATATAGCAATATATAGTTTATAGAATGAAGGTACTTAAAGTAACTATTTAATCATATCTATCGCCTTCCATTAGTTACATAATTATATAAATTCAACGCCCTTTTTAATTTATTAATTAAGGTCGTGATTTAGGTGTAGAATTTAAGCTAGTTCTAATAGAAGTTACCGACGTTAAAAATGCCTTTATTTTATATAATATTATATATAGTCGCTACTTAAAGATGCTCTAGGTTATCCTTTTTAATAAGGGTCGCTAATTAGACTTACTACAGTACCTTATAATATCCTATATATATATATATATTAATACTAGTCTAGCGTCTTTACTTAAACTATATTACTAGCTAGCTTAACGTTAATAAGGATCTTATTTATATTAATTAGATACCTATAAGTAAAGTGCCGTACGCTTAGAAGGTTACGTTAGGTCTTATTATTATACTAAAGTATTATTTGGGCCTTTAATACAGATATTAAAGGTATAAATTTATAAGTTAATAGACTCGGTCTATAAGGATCCTAACTATAACCTATATAATTTAGACGACTACGTTTATCGCTCCGTACAGAAATATATATATCCCTAAAAGCCTAAGTAGGGAATTAAGTACTATTGTATTATAGGACTTCTTATCTAGGAGTATCCAGTTATACTTAGAAGGTCTAGAAGGGATAGAATAATGTATTAAGCCGCCTTTTCCATCAATACTTCTACGCATTGAAGTATGAAGGCGTCGCGGAGTATATACTTCTTAATAGGTTAATAGTCGTTAATAATGTAATACTTTCTATTCGTCTTAGCTATAAGACACTGTTTTGTTTTAAGCTATAGCCTTGTTTAAGTGTTACATGTTTTTAATTATTCCTTTAGGATAGTAAGAAACGCTTTTTTGTTTTTAAAAATAATACTTATATAACAGGTAGTATGCTAGATATAGTATACTATAGGTCTTCTAAATTAATTAGACACTATTTTATATGCTTCTAATATGCGTCGATTCTTCTATTAGCGCTACATCTTAGTTTAATATAGTGTATAAAAATAGCTCTTTTTCTTTATTATTTAATATATTAAGTATACCGCTGGTTAATACCTCTAATCGTTGAGAGGTTATTTATTCGCCCCTCTTTATTATTAGGAACTTCCAAGTAATATAGCTATTATACACCCTTTTCCAGCTATACCTTAGGCTAAGTGATTTGCCTTATATTGTAAGTCCTCTTCCAAGACCGTCCTATTATAGAGTATATTATTATCCGTTACCGTAATACTCTTTATCTTAGTCTTATAAAAGGTAACATACCTTTATATACATCTTCCTTCTTTCTCACTCTCGTTTATAGCCTTTTTAAAAAGCTAGGTTATATTCCTTTCCAATTATATTGGTTTAGCCTGTAGGCCTAGTGCGAACCAAAAGTACTTTCAAATATAATAGAACCGTTATTACGCTACATATATAAGGTAGATAGCCTAAGCAACTTTAGTAGTCTATTAAAGTTATAATAATACTGCTAGGCTAAGTATATATGTATATTATAGTCGTCTTATAAAGTACTAAATAGATACCTATCTCGTTATTATTAAGCTACGTAAAGACCATAATACGCACCAATGAAAATTATTTAGGACTTAACGTAAGTAAAGGCTCTAAAACTAATTTTCTTACTTACGGAGGGGCTTAGTACTTAAAGGCTTTTTTTTTTAAATCCTAGACTTTATAATTTATTAACTAGTACTAAAGGTCTTCAAGAAGAAATATTTATATATATATTTTCTATAATAACTTCTACTATACTTATCTTTCAGTTATTATAGTTAAAGCTAAACTATCCCACGTAAATAAAAGGTATCCTAAAAAGTAAACGGTTACTGTCTAAGCAGGCCACCTAATTTTACGCCCACCCTAACCATTACCAATTTAAAGTACAGTAATACTAATTTTTAAATTAGCTAATACTCTTACGATTAATTTAACGCTATAAAACCCTATATAACCTTATTACATTGTTTAAGGACCTAAACATCCTTATACTTTCATTTAAATGGTTTATTTGAGGCTCTACTACTATACTATTGCCTAGATTATAATAATTAGCCTTAATAACCTTATTAGTGTTAAAACCTGCCTTCTAATCCATAACTTAAGCTCTCTTGGCCTTAATAGTAGTAAACCTCTAATTACGGTCTTGATAGACCGTTTTCTTTTTATAAAATATAGCTTACCAATTTAAGCCTTAAAAGCCTCTTTCTTATAAGCCCTTTTACTGTTACTAAAGTCTATACTAATCATAACCTAGAGAAGTAGTAGGCCTACTAGATAATGTTCTTACTTTCTGTTAAAGTCTTTAGGTTTAATTATAATATACTTATTTATAAGAATACTTTCCTAAAAAGTATCTATTATATCACTAAACCTTCTTATTTTAACCTCTACCTTATAAAGTATTATTACTACTACTTTTTATAGTATATGTATTAACGACTTTATTATATACTACTTATATATATCTACTCTAGCTATACCGTAGCCTATATAAGCTACCTTTTTAACTTTACTATCTTTTAAAACCGAAGTATTTCCCTTTTTGTTTTATAAAAAAAAGCAAGCCTAGAATAGCTGAATTAGTCAGGATACTACTATACCTTTTATAACCTTAGGAATTTTCTTATATGATAATATAGAATATAGCTAAACCGGTGTAGCACCTAGCGAGTCTTTTAAAGCACTATATATATAGAATTAGAAAAGTAGGAGAGGATAAAAAGTCAAGAATGACTTTACCCTCTATAACTACAGACCCCCTACCATTACTATCACGAGCCTAAAAACCTAACCTAACACCGCCAGTCAAACTAGCGCGTCCTTATACCCAGGAGTATACTGCCGTATCGCGACCGCTATAGCCGCGCGAATGCGCTATCATAAGAACGCGAATAAGGCAACCACTAGCTACGCCTAACCGCGCCTTTCTGTAACTCTTAACACTACTATATTAAATACGCGATAGACCTAGTAAAGGACTAGAGCAACTTTACTATAACCGTCCGCTATATTCTTACTAACTATCTATATATAAAAATAACCTTATATACCTTATATAAGAAATCTTATAAGCTTATATTTAGTATACGAAGCGGCTCTACTAGAAGGCTACCTAGGCAATATACTATAAAGCCACTAACCTTAAGTTTAGCTACTAGCTTTATACTACTTTTAAAACTATTAAGTAATATACTAATAATATCCTAAAGCCTACTTTTATATATACCAATATAGCCTAATAATAAGGCCTTAATGGCTTTATTATAAAGATTCTACTAATTTATACTACTTTAGAAATAAATATTTATAGATTAAATATTACTTTTAACTACTATAACTATATAGCCTTTAAGATACTTCTTTTACTATTAATACTATCCTTAGCTACTTTACTATTAGAGCTATATAGCGGTTTTTTAGTAGAGGTATTATAATCTAACCTACCTCTTTTCCTAAAAAGGCCTATTTAATTAGCTTCGTAGGATAGCTTACTTAAGCTTTTAGCGATTTTACTAAGCTTATATAATAGACCTACTTTATCTTTATTAATATTTTCTTAACCTACCTTATTAAAGACCTTTAGCTACTTAATATACTTAAAGCTTATAATAATATAGATATTATTAGCGTATATACCTTTACTATTGCTATAACCTATATAAGTATTAGGCCTACTACGCGTTCTTACTCTTCTTTTAGGTCTCTGATATTAATAACGCTACTACCTATTATAAGAATACCTTCCTTTAAGGCTTACGCTTTAATATTAAGCCTTTCTACTCTAAGCTCTACCTAAACTATTGCTTCTAATAGTATATATATACTTAGATATACTACATATAGATATAACTAAACTAAATTATCTAAGTATTATAGTATTACTATAATAAAGAAGATAGTAGCTATATTATCTACTTATTTTTACCTAGGTACCTTAATTATAAAGGTAGCTACCTAGCATAAGGCTACTCCTATTTTATATATACTATATAGGTTAATTAAACTAAACGATACTACTTTAAACGTCTAACTACCTATTAATATAGCGCCTTTATAGTAAAGCTACTATAGGTCCTATTTAATAAGCTATAAAGCTTCTTACTAACCGTTCCCTTATACTAAAACTACCTTCTAGGCGTAGTTAATATCTTAGGCTCTAGCTACTCCTAACCTAAACGTCTTTATATCACTTTACTAGACTTTTTATAAAGCTAACTAATATATTTTACTACTACTAGTAATAGTACTATCTAGTATCCCTTTACCTTTTATACTAGGTATACCTTTCTCCTAACCCTTTGTCTTCTTATCTCTTTCTTTTTCTAAAATAAAGTAATAAGACTATTATACTACACCTGTAATAGTTATAGCTAATTATTTTATAATATAGCCTTATATTTTACTACTACTAAATAATAATTAGAGTCTATTACTAGAATATATATATAAATAACTAAAAGAACGTTATACTTATACTTAGAGGCTACTATAGGTATAATATCGTTATACTCTTAAGAACCTATACTTAACTGCCTTAACTAAATCTATAGTTATACTACCTTATCTAATTACTAGCCTATCTACTATAGTAGCTAAATAGCACTTTATATTTATAAATAGTATAGCCTTAATTTGTAATTCCTATAAGATAGTTATAACTAGTATACTATTACCTTTAATATTACCTATAGCCTTATTACTATTATCTCTATCTACTTTTTATCTAATTTAGATTTTATATAGCTTTTTTATTTTTATTTTACTTAAGGCTTTTACTATATATATATACTACTTTTTACTTTATCTTCATTAGTCACTTTAATATATACTACCTAGCCTAAGGCTACTCTAGCTATATAATACCTAAGGTTAGACGCCTCTTTAACTTTATTATTTACTAGTATCTTACCTTCCTTATAAAGGAATACTACACAGTAAGCCCCTAACTAATAGACTAAAAGATCAACTAGTTTAATCACCCTATAATTAAACTATTCTATATATCTACTTATAGCCCTATATACTATAATTGCCCCCTTACTTACTATATATACGTTCTTATTATAAGTACGTAGTAACGCTCTAATAGGTATAGTAAAGGCAAGCTTAATATTAACCTTAAAACACTATGTAGATTGCCTTCTAAGTTTTATAAATTATTGGCGCTATACTTTTATATAGCCCAAAAGCTAGCGTGCCCTTGTATAGACGTAACCTAATAATACTCTAGGCTATACCTACTTAGAATTAAACTAGGAGACCCTTTCTTATAAACTAATTCCCTAGTCTAGTAGACCTATAAGGTAGTTAAATAATTATAAAAGAACATTATAAAGTAACCCCTTAACTAATAGACTAGAAGATTAACTAATTTAATTACCTTAGGCTAGAGTATACGAGTCTTTAAAGCCTCTAGCTTTAAGAAGACTAAGCTAATAAGGAAGTAGAGTAATAAAGAAGATAAAGAAAGAATAGCTTAACTAGTATCTTTCTTATTAGTACTACTTTTATAAAGACTAAAAGAATATTATCTAGTCTAATAGAACCTTTATTATCTTACTCTACTACTATAGAAGGCTAATAAGCGCTTCTTTTAAAGCTATATTAGTAAAAGGTAGAAAGAGGTAAGTAAGGTTATATTCTAAAGCGCCTTTTTTTATAATAAGAACGGTCTTTATTATTATTAGACTCTAGAGACTACTTAAAAGAAAGTAGCTTAAAAAAAGGCTATTAAAAAAACTAAGTAAAAAACTTAAGCTAGTTATAAAAAAGTAGGAGCTTAATAATAGTATTAGGAGGCTTAACCTACGCTAGTTACTAGGGAAGAAGCTAAAATAGAAGTAGAAGGAGAATAATAAGCTATTAAAAGGCTTAGGTAAAGGAATCGACTAGTAGCGATACTAGTAGATAATCTAACTTTTTTTTAGTATTCCTATTTACTAAGGAATACCTTTACGATTAGCTAGAGACTATATAGTCTAGGAAGATATAGCTCTTTCGTATAGCTATTATATTTAGTAGTGGCTATATAAATAACCTTTACGTCTAATACCTTCTTTAGTATAATGATTTACTAGACCTTAACGCTATCGAGCTTTATTAATAATAGATAAAGAGGGTTATTACGAAGAAGGGGCCCCTAAAGAATAAGAGGGAGGCTATCTTAGCTTAGGAGAGGCTTAGAGGGAGCTCTTATAGGATAAGGTTTAAGCCTAGGTTAAGAGAATCCTTATTTATATATAAGAATTTATTAATCTTAAAGGGGGGGACGAGTATAAAGAAGGGCGAGGATAGTTCTATAGTAATTATATATAGCGTTGCTCTGTAGCGTTATTACCCTTATAGTCTTGATAGGATAGAACCTTAGGCTCTTCCTCTATACTAAAGAATCTTATAACCTATTAGGATCGACTTAACCAGTTTTATTAAAAGAATCTAGACCGCCTAGTATAATAGTTATAGTAAGGCTAATACGTGTCTATTTATTTAATCTTAGAAGTAGGCTTAGGATAAGCTACTATAAGTAAAAATTTAAGCTTAGATTAAGCGGATTCTAGTTTATATATAAAAAATCATTTAACTTAATAGAGGGAACGAGTATTAAGAGGGTTGAGGATAGGTCTATAGTAATTTGTATATAGCGTTACTTTGTGGCGTTATACCCTTGTCTTTTTATCGGGATAAAACTTTTAGACCCTACCTCTGTATTTATTAGCTCTTTAAGAAAAAAAGTATCTATACTTTAAACCTATATAATAGCTTTTTCTCCTATAGGAATATATAGAATAGAGGTTCTAATAGGCAAAGGACTATTTTAAGAATCGCTCTAAATTTTAGAATTAAATATATATACTATTAATAAGAGGCCTATTATAATTATATATAGAAGAGATAATTATTCCTTTATATAGCGAATTCTTAACTCGGGGTTTTTAAAAGGTATTATTAATTTTAGTAGAATTAATATGGTTGTAGGTATGGAGTATATAGTGCCGCGTCGCGATTTAACGTGGCTTTTTTCGCGTTACTTTTTAGCCCTACTGTAGATCGCCAGTTGATAGATTCGAATTATGCGAAGGTGGCTAGGTGTCTAGGGTTCAGCCCGAGGGTTGGCAGGCACATTACAAGGGACTTTGTACCTAAGAAGCCTGGCAAGTAAAACTAGTCGAGAAGGTGAAGGGTGGGCCAGGGTGGTAGCGTCTAACAGCGATGGTATATGAACAGGGTTAGTTACTGAAGCGACTTGCATAGGATAGTTGCAATCATAAGTATTCTTATATAATATATAGGACTATAAGCAGGTATACAGAACAGTTTAATTATAAGGTAATTAAACTAGATAATCTTTTAGTCTATTAGTTAAAGGCTTACTCTATAGTATTCCCTTATAATTATTTAATTACCTCATAGGTCTACTAGATTAAGAAGTTAGTTTATAAAAAAAGGTTTTCTAGTTTAATTCTAAGTAGGTATAGCCTAAAGTATTATTAAGTTATATCTATACTAAAGGGCATACTAGCTTTTAGGCTATATAAAAGTGTAGCGCTAGTAATCTAGGCTATATAAGAGCATAGCGCTAATAATTTATAAGGCTTAGAAGGCGATCTAGATAGTTTTTTAGGGTTAATATCGAGCTTGCCTATACTATGCGTATAAAGGTACTACTACTTACTTATAACGAGGACGTATATCTAGTAAGTAAGGGGGTAATTATAGTATATAGGGCTATAAGTAGATGTGTAGAGTAGTTTAATTTTAAGGTGATTAAACTAGTTGATCTTTTAGTCTATTGGTTAGAGGCTTACTCTGTAGTATTCCCTTATATCTCGAAGTATAGTCAGGGTTTATTTTTGCCTCTCATTAGTATACAGCTCATTCCATAGTGGCAAGCGTAACGCCCTATTATATATACGGGCTCGCCAACCTTCACCTGCTCGAATCTCCTTCAGCTTAAGGAGAGCGTTCTAGAGGACGACGCCCGCGCTAGTATTATGGGGGTCTGGCTATCTCGCACGTCAAGCTTTCTATTTCAATACGTTAACGCCTTACTTCGTCATAGCAACATATAGAGAGTAGAGAGATCTCTATCACACCAAATCTCTCATAGTATTAGACGTACCCCTCCCTAACCTCTATCTACTAAAGGAACCCTCTTCTATCTAAGACATATACAAAGCATATGTACTATATAGGGGCGCTACTAAGAAGGTCTAGTTTAGCAGCGATTCGGAAGGGGTATCGAACTATCTAAGATATCATAGCTCGCTGCCTCCCTGGCATAGTTGTAGTGATATTAGCATGCTAACAATTCCTACGGCTCCTTACATAGCTCTAAATAACGCGGGTAGTAGGCGTAGGCTCGAGGCTAGGGTAAGGCCGGGGGAATTTCGAGTATATAGAGAGGGCGTAGCCTTTAATTAAGCCTGGCGGCTTTAAGGGCACCCTAAGCGGTAGAGAATATAGCATACTCCTCTCTAATTAGCGGCTAGGAATTAAACCTTATTTTTATCACATAGAGGCGTTTTTTTAGCTATTAAATTATTAAGATAGGTCGAGGTTTTAGGGCAATGCTAATAATGCTAATAATGCTAATAATGCTAATAATGCTAATAATTTTAGGCGTTTAAGAGTTGGCAATAGCCTTATAAGGTATAAGGATTCGAAATCTTATTCTGCTGCTGCCTGCTACTTTTTATATACCTAGGTATATAGATAAGCTAGGAGGGAGGGTATATATATAAGAAGGGAAATTAGGTAGGGGGATACGTGCTGATGCTCTTGTGGAGTGTGTGGCGTTAATGTGTTGGGATGGAAAGCTTGACGTGCGAGATGGCCGGACCCGTATTGAGGCTAGCCTCCTCTCCGAGGAGATCCTTAACCTCCTCCGCAGCCAAGAGGGCGGCGGACAACCAACCGCGGCACTAACACGCCGATGCATGTAGCGCGTATACTAGGCCGTGGCCCCGACGGATAGCGGCGAGGCCGTAATAAACTCGCTCTTCTCCCGCCGCCGCCGCCGTCTCTCCCTCGAAGCATCGACCCGGCTCCTCGCCCGCCACACTGTCGAAGAAGCCTTCGACGTTGGCCTTGACGTTGGCTACTGCATTTGTCGCGGAGCTCGCCGACTTTTTCGACCTTGGAAGAGCTTGCGCTACTTACTATCTCGGCTCTATTGTGCCTTAAATTGTCAACCGAAAGCCGGTAAGACCGAGCCGACACATATGCCCTTGTTTACCACCGCTCCTTGGCCTAAGCCAACCGAATCCCGCGATATGAACCGTTCTACTCGCTTGAAATGATTACACTTGCCATCATCCCTTAACCCAATGCTTCATTTGCCCTTTGATTGTATGGCGTCTTTTGTGGTTCAAGACTGCCGGACTACGATGTGGCGCTTGGCGATGTCCCAAGTGGGTGGTGGGATTTATGGCTATTGACAGTTGAGGCGAAGCGACAATCTAATTGGAGATTGCGGAGATGTCAGGACGTTTAGAGTTTGGGTGCCTTTGTAGAGGCGAGAAAAAAGAAACAGTGGGTCAGGTCAGGTGGCTCGGCCGGGGTCTACCGAGTAATAGCGCCGCCGCGTTACGAGGTGCCTGTCCAACCCGACGACAACACGGAGGTTACGACAATAATGCTTTGAAACAGTCTTGCTGCGAGATCAACGTCTTGGCTGGCGCCTACTTCCACTCAACGGCACGTCTCTTCCTCTGTGCGGCAGGCAGACCTCCTTCGCTCGTCAAAGTGCTGAACATACCTGCATGCCCATGGGAGGTAATCGCGACTGTACGTGCTTCTGCTGACGCCTTTTCTCTCTGATCATGCCATCTGCGGACCGTGTCTCGCTAACATTTAATCTGGCAGGGCAATGGGGTGTCGTAATCGACGCTGGGTCCTCTGGGACCAGGGCTTTTATCTACAAATGGATGGATGTGTCCTCTGCCCGCGGCGGTAAAGGTATGGAGGACCTGGGCCACCTGCCAGAATTGACGCTGGCGAAGGTGAAGAAGACGCATCCGGGCATTTCGACTTTCGCCTCCCGCCCCGTTGACATTAACCATCATCTCGGACCCCTCATCGACGCCGCGACAAAGGAAATACCGGCGAGCAGAATCCCAGACACCCCGATCTTCGTCCTGGCCACTGCTGGCATGCGCTTAGTCCCCGAGGCTCAACGCCTGGCACTTTTGCAAGAAACATGCTCGTACCTGCGACAAGACACCGAATTCCACCTTTCGGATTGCGCTCGCCATATCCGAGTCATACCAGGCGAGACTGAGGGGCTTTACGGCTGGCTGGCGGCCAACTATCTCCTGGGGGGGTTTGACCCTGCGAAGGACGGCGATGGCGGAATCAGCCAGGACACATATGGATTCCTTGACATGGGTGGAGCGTCCACGCAGATCGTATTCGCGCCGAATGCTACAGAAGCTGCAGAGCATTGGGATGATTTGAAGTTGGTGCGCTTGCGGAATCTGGACGGGTCAGCGAAGGAACACAAGGTGTTCTCGACATCGTTTCTGGGCTTCGGCGCCCATGTTGCTCGACAGAGGTATGTCGAAGCCTTGGAGGAGCGGTACTTGACGAACGATACGAATGTACTGCCGGATCCCTGTATGCCCAATGGCTTGAGGACAACCTTGAAAGGCGACCCAGTCGCTCTCGACGGCACACCGACCGGGGAGACCATCCTCCTGGGCACAGGCGACTTTCGGGAGTGCTTGCGCCAGACTTTCCCACTATTGCGGAAAGACGCTTTATGTGAAGATGCCCCCTGCCTATTCAACGGACAACACACACCGGCGATAGATTTTGACGCTACCCGCTTTGTTGGTGTATCGGAATACTGGCATGTCACTCATGGTGTCTTCTCAGGGGGTTCGGGGAGCAACACATATGATTTGGCAAGTTACAAAGAAAACGTCTTCCGTTTCTGCAACCAGAACTGGCCCGACATCCAACAGGGTCTTGTGCCTCGGAAGAAAGATAGCGCTCGGAAAATTCAGGACGCACAAGAGGCCTGCTTTAAGGCATCATGGCTGATGAACATCCTGTACGAGGGTATTGGCGTTCCTACGGTTATGCCTGATGTGGCTCCCCTTACTGGGCCAAACGTCTCCAACGAAGCAGTCCAGAGTGTCGAGGACGGGACGATAGACCCTTTCGTTCCTGTCAACAAGATACGCGGAACAGAGTTCAGCTGGACACTGGGGGCTATGCTCCTCTATGCATCGGGTCAGGTGCCATCGACCGATACGTCTTTGCCGGTCGGGTTTGGCAGCAATGTCCCCGGGATTGGGGCAGACTTCGAGTCTTCAGAACCGGCGCATAGCACGGGCTCCGCTAGCGAGGCTGGCACCCTTCCAGGGAAGGCCCCAGCGCCGTCGAGAATTGGTATGCTGTTGCTTACTCTGGTTGGTGTCGCGCTTCTCATCTTGCTGTTATGTGGCCGAGACAGGAGACGGATATTAATTGGGAAGCTGGCCCCCACATCACGTCGGGGTCGGCGCTCGAGTGGTGGTTGGATGGTGAAATGGGCCAGGGCCTTCTCGAGGAAGCTCTTCAAACGAGATCCAATAGCCTATGAGCGGCTCTTGGAGGAAGGGTCGCGTCGAGAGCCGGGGCTTTCTGACGTCGGTGACGAATCGGACGATTCCGCAGCGCAGCAATCGTCATCTTCGTTGGGCCTCCACACATTCAAGGATTCCAACGAGCGGATTGGTGACAGAATCGTGGATTCTTCTATTGATCGAAGCGGTCTCGTTGTGAGAACAGACAGCAGGGATCGACTGACCCATGCGGCTCAGATGAGCGTGGGAAGGAGGAGTCGGGCAGGTAGCCCTACCAGATGAACACCACGTGCATTGGATACATGCGTACGGGGTCTGGCCGAGGGAGGATGTATGGTGCATAGCATTTTGAGCGAAACGGCAGGATAATTCGGGTCGAAAGGCGTTTGCAGACTGGAATTGGGCCTCTGGGTAATAGAGTGTTTTCGTGCAACTGTGCCCCATTGTCAGTTCCAGGTTGGCCGGTCAACTGGCCTTGAGAGCCTGATAAGGTTGTGTGAACGCACCCGCTTGCTGTGAAGATCTTGGGCGGACTGTGAACGAGGCTTCCGCGGCCATTCACCCTTCCCTGTCCAAGAACCCGGGGTCTGACCGTAAGCGGCCCTCGTATTTGCGCCACCAGTCTTCAAAAGCCTTGAGAGGGACCACCTCGACTTGGCCCGGGCCGGCGGTGCCGCTGAAGCCTGCAAGGAAGTTGAAGGCGCTTTGGATAATCTTCTGGGCCAAGACTACCGTCGGGGTCGAAGTGCCCGATGATGCGGAAGACTTCGGAGCTGGCTTTTCCATTATGCGGCTAGACACCGACGCGGCCGACTCAAGGGACACACCGATGACCAGGTCCGACCCGGCACCGGCTGGACCCGTCGAATTGTCGCCCGGAGGGCCGTTGATTTTGAACACGGAGCTCTCCTTTCCTGGACCTATGCCTCCGAGGAATTTGAAGTTGGGTGAGCGACCCGACGATTCCGCCGATGTTGCCTCTTGCAGCGTGGTTAGATAGATGGCCGCCGCTGTCTCTTGCGGCAGAACCACGCCGGGTAGCAGAAAGACCACAACGTGGGAGAAGGACTTGTTGCTGGGCAGCGTGTACAGAAACGACGTGGGAGAAGGGGTCGACACGGGCTCCGTGATGACGGGACAGCCCGTCGGGATGATGCCGAAGGCTGGCGTGGACATCCTGGAGGTCGTATACTCCTCGAAGACGGGACGAAGCTGGGAAGGGCCTGCGTGGAACGATCAAACGTGGTCGCAAGGTGAGAGGTGCGCCAGATTCTCGTAGTTGAGTTCGACGGTTTAGTCCAGTCAGCCGATGACGCGAATATTCCTCCTGTTCGGACAGGGTGGGGCGGGGCATCCCGGCCAAGCACAGTCTCCAGTACCCCTCACCTCGCAGCTGGTGTTATGACGACTCTCTGACCTTGATATCCATCATGGCCGGACGAAAATCGAATCTAGACTTGGTCAAGGAAGCGGACAGGTTAGCACATGCCACGGCACTTGTACCTCTATCACGACTTTAGGGCTAACCAAGGCGTGGTAGCTTCCCTGACCAGACGACCGACGCCGCGGCATACGAGGAGACAACCCGCCATCTTTACACGTGGGCTGTCAACAATGGGAGTAATGTCGTCCATGTTGGCTACTTCCTCCCCTCAGTCCTCGAGCAGCTTACTGCCATCCCGGAGCACATAAGAGGTGACGTCGAGATCCAGCCAAGTACACGCACGGTTACCCTGTGCGCTGGGTCCGCCGTGGAGGCTCGAAGCAAACAGATTACCGACATCATCAATTACTGGAGAGAGCACCGGGTCTTCTCGATCCTCAGCACATGGAGAAACGAGCTCTGGCCAGTGTACAGCAGCGCGAGCCACGTCATTCATAACATCGAAAGATCAGCATGTGGATTGTTTGGAATCAACAGATACGGTGTTCATCTAACGGCTTTTGTGCGCTCCGAGTCTAGCAGTTACGGACTCAAGATCTGGGTTCCGACCAGGTCCGCGACAAAGGAAACATTCCCTGGCATGCTTGACAACACGGTTGCGGGGGGTCTGATGACAGGCGAGGATCCGTTGGAATGCGTTACCCGAGAGGCTGACGAAGAAGCAAGCCTTCCCGAGACTCTGGTTCGTACATCTGCCGTGCCTGCCGGGACCGTCACATACATCTATGTCACAGACGAACGTGCGGGTGGAGAAAAGGGTCTTATTTACCCCGAATGCCAATGGGTATTTGATTTGGAGCTCCCGACCCATGTAATCCCGAGGCCCAAGGATGACGAAGTCGAGTCATTTGCTCTTTACACGATCGAGGAGATCTGGGAGCAACTTGGCCGTGGTCGATTCAAGCCTAACTGCGCCTTGGTTATGCTAGACTTCTTCATACGCCATGGAATAATGACCAAGGAGTCCGAGGCGGATTTCGACGAGATCTACCGGCGCATCCATAGGAAGCTACCATTTCCCGGCCCTCAGGAAAGAGCGGGGATATGATAGACAGCTTGATCGAATGAAAATAGGCAGGCAGTCGCTTAGCTGTCCGGGTTACGGCGATGAATCTACTATTGAGATGGTAGACATTGGGCATGGTCGCTGCCACCAGATGCCATCGAGGATCGTGCGATGCAGGTCGTAGTGTGCCGTCTATTTCTTCACGAGGAGATATGTGTACTCGACTCTCAGCGGCGTGAGCTTCTTGTACGGGCCTTCCAAGGACATAAGAAGACCCCCGCAGGAGATATACGCCTTTCTACAACGATATTAGCATGGCCGGCAAGGCTATGACAACGGCAGGACCTCAGATATAACTTACATGGTCTGGCCGTCATCACCATCCTCAAACTTGTAGATCTTGCCATGGCAGACATAATCGAACATATCCGCGAGGCTGGCTTCCGCCGAGCTGCCCTTGCCCGTGTCCTTCCAACCCTTCTCATCTTCCTTAGAGCCGTCTAGGGCAAGAGAAGTCGCCAGGACGACATTGATACCCTCGCTGACCTGGCAGGGGAAGAGCTCGACATTGACGTCTAGAGACATGATCGTCTGGTTATCGGTAGACGTGGCGTAGATTCGCGCGACACGGTCGTACTTTGACTGGTCGACATTCGTAATCGTAAACGACTCTTCGAAGAGCGTCGCGTCCCCGCCGGTGTTGGCCATGGTCAGTATCCTTAAACCGTCGCGGTCCGTTCAAGCGCGGTTGGGTGTCCTTGGAGTTGGCGAGGTTAGCAGGGATCTGAATAAGATTGGTATCTCTGTTTCAGCGGCTTGTGATTACATAAATTCTTTTTTGCCCCGGTATAAGAATACCACAATGGCGCCGACTACAACACCGCACCCGTTCATTCACACGCCAAAGCCGCGGTGAAGGGATATACATAAATCGTATTGCATTCCACTCAATAACTTGGTCGAAACCTTCCCTGCTCCACGGGTTGCAACCAGAATGCCGTTTCAGCGCAAGGGTACAGTTATCGGAACTTCTCACCGACCGCAACCCAAACCAGACCAAGAACTCCCGGCGGGTGTTCGCCCGTCTCCGTTGGACGGCCGCCCAACCGTGTCTACCGGCACTGCGTCACTGGACCGGTTCTTTGGTGGACACTCCGGACTTCCGCTTGGGACCTCAGTTCTCGTGGAGGAGTCTGGTGCGACTGACTTTTCGGGTGTCCTTGCTCGATACTATGCCGCCGAGGGCCTGGTCCAAGGCCATCATGTGCATGTTCTCGGGCATGGGGACGCCTGGAAAGCTGATCTCCCGGGGTTGGCCGCTAATGGTGGGCCGCCTTCCTCTAGCCGAAGCAACCAGGGCGACGGGATGAAGATTGCATGGCGGTATGAGAGGCTGGGCAATGATGTGTCCCGTAAAAGAGGTTTGTTGACTATCCTCATTACCTGCTCATCGGGTCTCCTGGCTGGTAGATTGACCATCGTTCAGCGGATCAGCAAACGGTGAGCGCGCCATCGTTAACCGACGCTTTTTGCCATACGTTTGACTTGACCAAGCGACTCGACCATAAGAGCATCCGGGGAACTTTAATTCCATACTCCATAACACCACTGCCCTCGAACAGACACGAGGATGACCCTGACGGTACCCTGTCCCGAGCATCGGCCTTACAAGGCTTCACTCGTTCTCTTGCCGAGACTCTCGAGACATCCCCGCGAGGCGTCATCCACCGCGTCGTGGTCCCGAGCTTCCTGTCTCCCGCACTCTACAGCCCCACTTGCTCTCTCCCCGATGATGTCCTCCGGTTCATACATGGGCTCAGGGCATTGCTACGGAGACACAGCGAACGAGTCTCCGCCATGGTCACGCTCCCGATCTCATTATACCCCAGAGCGACCGGCCTTACGCGTTGGTTGGAGAAGCTTTCGGATGCCATCTTTGAACTACGCGTGCTACCAATGGCACCCCAGCATGGCAATGCCCAGGGCCTCTTCGACATCCATGCCTTGCCCATCTACCAGGAGCGAGGCGGTGGGCCCCAAACAGGTGGATCACACGCAAACCTATCGTTCAAGCTAAGCGGGCCCGGAGGTCTCGTCATCGAGAAGTTCAGCCTTCCACCTATCGACGGCGAGGAAGAGATGGACAAAGGCCGCGCTGGCAACAGCCAGGAGAAGCTAGAATTCTGAAGAGTTCGTTGGTGGCATTTCTTGGGGGTACGCACGAGGCTCGCCGCAGCCGAGCAGTCAGAGCTCCCGAATTGTGGGTATGCAAGTATCGGGGGATGGAGGCGGATCCTCCAGACCTTTTTTTCCCGCAAACAAAATCGACACGAGAAAACTTTTTTCAACCCTCCCTCGAAAACCCCAAACACATCACACGAATTCTTCCGACAGTGTTCGGATTGTCCATACACCTTATTGGTCTTGGAAGGTTAGTACCAGTCTGAACATACCTCATCCCTCTCGTATACGGGTATTATGATTATCAATCTATAATCTGTCAATCCACTGAATCTATTCTGTCGATAATTCTCTCACTGTCTGAATGATTTTACCCAATCCACCGCATCTACTACAAGCCGTCGAACATATTGCCCCGTTTCTTGGCTGACTCGGACCTCTTGTTAGATGACAGGGCCTTCTTGAACCATGGGGGTCCCCAAACAAGTACAAATATCACACATTGCTGGACGATATCTGATCTTCGACCACGACGACATATCGCTTTTGCGACGGCACCATGACGTGTGTGGTGTACTGACGGGGACCGTGCCTCAGAGCCCAACACAAAATGTCTTTCTGGGAGTTCCTCTCGAAGTCAGGCAGGAGGATGTCGCCGTGCTTGTCAAGGCTGGCGTCGCCGCTGTGCGGGATGAGGCGCAAACTCAACTAGCCGTCCTTGACGACGTTACCACCCCCCTGAGGCGTCATTATGTTGATGCCCTTAGGTTGAAAAGGAGGACAGTGGAAAGAGCTTATCAGGGCCATTTGGAAGAGCGGCTCTCGACCAAGGACTCGACCCACGGCCCCTCGCAAAACCCGACCTTGCCAGTCGACGATGCGCAGCTACACCCGCCGCAAGCGCAGGATCCTTCCCCACCCAACGTGGGCAATGCCAATGTCAAGACATCCATCTGTTCCGTTAGTCCAACGGTGATTAGAAACTTACCATCTGGGATGTCACATGGTTCGACGGTGGCTCTGCCTCTTTGCAGTCCACTACATAGGCGTCTCCACGCCGGACGGTTCTTCATGACGCCCGGGCTGCGTTTCGGCGCCCATTTCAGTGTCTATCCGGGCGACCCCTTCCGGTATCATGCGCACTTTCTGGCGAATGACTACAAGTGGGATGAAGAAATTCCCCTGCTGGATCTGGTGGGTGCGGGCCGACTCAGCACCGCGGTGAAAAAGGGATTCTTAGCTGGGGGTGAGGACCCGTCCCATCCCAGTTCCCAGGCTCGTGTCTTCTGCGTCGAGTGGGCTGGAATGTGACACGAGATGCACTGTTGGACCGCTTTTGAGACCGGAAGCGTGGCGCAGGCATGCAATACATAGACAACAGTATAGGTGCAGAGTCTCGGACTCTGTGATAATCATAATGAAGTCTACATAACTATTGTTCGCTCGCTTGAAATCTCTCGATTGAGTTACGGCACGTAGATCCTGCCGAAGCTACTTACTTCCCTTCTACAGCATACGCACCTGTCAAAGTTGTTCATGGCCAGGGCAACGCGACAGTCATCGCACAAAGAAAGACAGCGACATGGCCACACGATGATGGCCCTCGGTGCACTTTGGCAAACGACGCATTGTGGCCCTTCCAGGCCAGTCTCAGACGCCCTCGTTGACCTGGGATCGAGGCCCTGGGGGGGCGAGGCCAGTGTTGCTCGGGCTTCTCGTCTCGAGATTAAGATCTGCTCCAGAAGCCTGGCCTCGTCTTGCTCTGCAAGTTTGGCAGGATGGCGTGGGAAGCTGGGGAGTGAGTGCCCCGGTGCCCCGGTGGCGAGGACACGAGCCAGCTGCAGCCGCCTAACTCTTCGATACCGTGACCTGGTCAGCATCTCCTTGCTGGACAGATGGGCGGATAGCGTATCGGCTTCCTCCTGCTCTTCGGGGTTTTGCGGCCGTAGAAGCCTACTAAGATCCGACACTTGCATCGGTGTGTCGAGGACGGGACTATCATCTCTGCGAGGGTATGGCGCTATCTGAGACAGGCCACCGTCTTTTTCGACCGCCCACTCTTTGGTGTCGTCGTCCGATGTGTCGTCGAGTGAGACAACGCTTGTGTCGTCAGCGTCGTTTGCACCCTCACTGCCGGCATAGTCGCCGCTCCCATCTACTTGACCCCAGGTGTGCCCGTTGAGCCACCAGTCGTAGAGTTGGGAATCAAGCTCCTCCTCGTCTGCCGCGTCAAACTGTGAACTATTGGCTTGGATGTGCGCCCTGAGCTCCGCCTCCACGTCGAGCTGGTCATCCCCAAAAACCCGAAAACCGGGTATCGTAGGCGAAGTATCCTCAGCAGGCACACCCCCATCCGTTGTCGATGACGCACGGTCCTCTTTGCCTGTAGCGTCCTTGGGGTCGCGTAACAGCCGCAAGAGCCACAATGGTCGCGGTTCCAGCCCCAGCTTCCCGAGACCCCTGAGAACTACCGCAGCCCAGAGTTTGAATATAACACGACCGATGTTTAGCACGTAATCCATCGCAACCAGCCACCGTGCACTCCTGACTGCCGCACCCACACCGTCCCCCCGCGTTCTGTCGACACCGGGACGCCGTCTCTGAACCTTTTGCACTGGCCGCTCACGTGCGAACCCCGTGCGGCGTCGAGTGTGGGTGGTACCCTGCAGCGGAACTGGCGTGGTGCCCGCCATTGGACTGCGGCCGGACCGAGAAGGCCACTGCTCCTGAAGTTCCTCGAGTTGTTGAAGACGTCTCTCCTCGAGCCAGGTGTTGCTGGGTGTAGCGACATTCGAATCCTCGTTTAGGTACACTGCCTCGCTGGCAAGGGAGATGGCGCCAAAACCGGCCCTGAGCAATGCCGTGTAGAATTCCATCTCACGAGTGATTCGCAGCTCGGAAAAAGAGATGCTGGCCTGTAAATTGGCCTGTGCCTGTGCTAATCGCTGTCGGACGGTAAGAGATGTACTCTCCTGCCCCGGAGGAGGCACGAGAGCGGATAGGCCGAGCGCGAAACCGTATATTGAAACGCAAACCATGATGCCGGAGAACACTAGAACGTGTGGTATAAATCCGATGATACAGACTGTAGGGAATCGGAGGAGGCTCTGGCTGCCTATGGCGTCCAAGGAAAATGTCACGGCGCTCCAGAATATACTGACCATGAAGCAGAGCCCCCAGACTGTCGTGCTGGCGAGACGATATTTAGCCTGGAGGCTGAAAACACCCAGACTGTGGCTTGTGATGTGGGCCATGGTGGATAGGAAGGCCACAAGGAGGACTTCTGGCGGAGTGTTCACTCTGGATAGAATCATGGACCGGCTGATGGGCATGGCCGACTGCACGCCTGACGCGGATTTCCCGGAGCCAGCGAAGGTAAAGCCTCCCAAGCCGAGCTGGTTGCTGATAGCAGCGTCGGCCTCCGCAAAGGCCAAAGAGTGCTCAAAGAGGGTCATGCCTGTTTCCGCCGTGAGTGGTCTACCCTCAACCGCGCAGACGATGGTTTCGACTAGCTGACTGAGACAGAATGTCCCAAAGAGGGGCCACAACAAGCCGAGCGATCCTCTTATGTCCTGGGACGCATTGTCTAGCGCGAAAGTCTGGGGTATCATTTTTACAGCGAGGCAAGAGTCGCGATCTGAAGGGCCGAGCAAAAGAACGGAGCTCAGACTGTGCAAAAATCTGTTGGGGTGAGAGAACATCAGATCAGAGCTTTTGTTCGGATCGTCCCAGCGGAGGCTGGAAAACTCGGCGGAGGTCTGGCATTGCAAGGACTGGAGCAGCTGCCGGGCATGGATGCCGAGCAGAAGCAGGGGAACGCCGCGTATCGCGAGCTTGACCTGCCACGGAAGCACCAATCTCCGCCTGGTAGCGGCAAAGATATATGCGCGATTCAGAATGATCGCCATGGCGACGCAGCAAAGGGCCCATTTGCTAGTCGCATAGCTAAAGACGCTACTGAGGCCCTTAGAGCCGTCAGCAGACAGTCTCGAGGAGCTTCCAGGCGGTTCGTGGGTGGCGGTGAGCATGCTTGGCGGGCTGCTGGTGTCGCCGCCCATATCCGCTGCCATCACGCCCGGGTGCTGTAAACTGTCGGACTCCGTCGCACCCGCGATGTCGTTTGATCCGAACTCAGTAATGCCGACAGGGAAAAGCACATGGAACCCAAGTTTCCGCATCATCCGCGGGCCCGCCCAGATCAGGTCGTCGAAGGATGGCACGTGCTTGGTGACATTTACCGCCGACATGAACTGCTGCGCAGCCTGGAGAGTAATGTTGTGCCATCCGCCGAATGCCCCCTGCAACGGCCCAGTGTCGGAGGGAATGTGGGACATGGCGCCTGAGAATCCTCGCGCCGACCGTGGAGCGGCGAGTCAGTCGCTGGCTAATATAGAGACCGATTAGGTGAAACGGATGAGAGTCTTCATGGCGTGGGTTCAATCATTCGCATCGGTGGCAATCGAGCGACAGGGAGGCAGTCGATAATAGATCTGGTTGCAAGAGGGCTCTCTTCTCGTTGTCGCGTTCTTGTATCGTGTGCCAGTGGTGTATTGTAGCTAGGGACAGGGCGTGGATAGGGTGCAGCGGTGTTAGGAGCCGAGTTCCAAGGTTTGCCGGACCAGGCGGGCTCCAGGGGGCAGGGAGGGGCTCAAGAGGGCCGCGGGTCGCGACTCGGCACTCGACATCGCGTGGCAGGAATACTGTCTTAATAAGCATTGTACACGGTATTCTAATGCACATCCCTTCGACACTCGTCCAGGGTCCGCCCCCACCAGCTATCAAGCTGACATGACGTCACTCCCAGATATATAAGTTCACAAGACTGCAACGCCCTTGATTACTTCCTCACTACAGAATAATTTAATTATGAAAGGGAGTCTGCGAGCCCACCCAAAAGGGGCTGGCTGGTCCCTTTGGCTGCTTGAGTAGCCATCCCTACCAAGCGAAGGTGTGAAGTAGAATCCGACGGGGGAAGCTGGCCCTTGAGCCACACCGCGCTTATCTCATCTCTCGACGGAAGGTAAGCGACACAACAGGCCGCTAGTACCGCGGTTGACTCTGATACCGCTGGGTCTAGAACAATCGTTGGACTGTCATCCGTGCCTGTACGGACCAAGCCCGCTACACCCCCGGCCACGGAGTCGATACAGTCGATCCCCGCATCTATGATGGCCGCCGATGCGACGGTGATACACGCACTCAGGACATTCATTAAGTCCCAAGCCTCATCTTTCCTAGGTCGCGCCGTATGCCCCTCGTAGTCCCCTTCGACGATGGTGATGATGACATCGACTCCGCTTTTTGGCCACCGGTCCGCGAGAACGGCTGCTCGAAGTGCCGTCTCCAAGTGAACGCTAATGTCGCGCTCGCTAGAATCGCGTATATATCCTCGTCGTTGGCGGGTGGCAAAGGGAGCGAACTTGACATGTGTGGATAGGACGAGGTGAGGGGAGAACGGGCTCGATCTCGGCAGCGCGCGTGGGCCGTGAACCGTGCAAGTGAGTTTCATTCCGCTTGCCCCGCTGTTGTGTGCCATACTCTCGGGGGGGCCGAGCTCCAGATACGCAGATCCAGAAGCGGAGGGTGTCACACCCGTCTTGAGGACTAATTCATCGTCATGCGGTCAGTACCATCATCCGCCAGTGATGCTCGCGTTCTCGGACCCACAGATTCCTCTCGCCGCATTGCTCTGTCTCGTCCGAATTGGCGGAGTTGAAAGACCCTCCTCGAATACAGGAGGGTAAGTTGCGCCCGAGGGCCCGTTGATTCTCCGTCTGTCTGTCATAGTTTTGACGTTCCCATGCGGGATTGAGGCTTTGGTGGTGTGGTCGGCTCCTAAAATTCGCAGTGCCGCCATTGCTGGTAATATCGGTCTCCACAAGCCTTGTCTTCCTTAGTCATAGTAGCGTCCTGAGCTTATCGGGGCTTTCGTACAAAGGTAGTTAAGCGAAATTCTCCTCGCATAAAACCCGGAGCTGCACCAGCAGAATTTTCCTTCTCTCCCACTTTTGTCTAGACATCTTGAGTTCACATGCCGGTTGTGATATGGTACGTAACCCCATTTCGACATCCAGCCTTTCTCCTCAACTTGATGAAACCAATTCCACTGTTCCAGCGACGTCCTGAGCTACCGAACAAACATGCACTACCATCTGACGCATTACGATGGATAACTGCTGCAATCGCCAACATTTAATACTCCAAACCAGGGGCTAACTTGGCATTTCTCAGTCACTTCATCCGCGCGTTGAGTTTAACCAGGATTCTGATGTAAAGTAAGTATTACTCCCGGAAATAGTCGTTCCACGGATTGTTACAGTGATGAATCACTTTTTCAGTTCTGCTTCTGATACACACATGAAGCCAACACATACCAATACCAAAACTATCTGATGACCCCCACATGGACGCACCAATTTTTTTTATACAAATTGTATTCATGGAGCTGTTGCTGACCATATTTCTGTAGTGCTAGCTCTAGTGGTGTATCCATGCTCACGCCACGGAGGTCTGCCGAGCTAATTTTGCAGAGAAGCTCTCGCCCGTTTAGTTGATTCCCCCGGCCTTCCAGGCGGATCATGCACGGTTATAATCCAGCTGGCAGCTTCTGCGTCGTTACCACTATACAAGTGTAGGGTTCAATGCTTTACGCGCCTCCTTTCTATTTGAAGCGGTGTCACTTGTGGATAGGTTGCGGCGTGGTCGTTGTTTAGTGCGTGTTTCTGTTCGGTCCAGATGAGGATGTGGTATCGATACCTGCCTAGTCGTAATCAAATTGATATTTTACAACCATTAGATGTTTCGTTCACACACTTAAACCCATTTGCCATCCGTAGAATTTCGCAGCTTCATTCGAACAAGGTTCTCGAGACGTTATGTAGATACCAACGTTCCTACTGTTATAGCACCGACCAGTTTGCTCCAGACAGCCATGCGAGAAACCGACATGCATCGCGGATATTGTATGGTCGACGAACCCGCAAAGGGCCAGGCTATGTAGCTATTGTCCGGATGGCAAAATATTATTGCAAGCAGTAATACCGATGGTGCGACTCGAGATCCGCGCTGGCGCTTATCAGCACGTGAGCAGTGCGACAGAGCTAAATCGTGTCGCAGGCTTGGCAGGTGGTATCGGGCCGTTGAGATCAAGCGTGGGGAGTGGGTGGAGCTCAGGGGTCACACTGCAGAGACGACTCCAACGGGCAGCGCGCGCTGGACTTCTTTGAGGGCCACAGTCGCCAAAGCCGCCATTCCAAGGTTGCTTGCAGAACCTCAGTGGTGTCGTCGCAAACACCAATGCGAAGCTTCACCTCCGTTTAACACTTGTTTCATGTCCATCCAGTCCACAATCAGGCATGCCCGAACGCCCGGGGGTTTATGACGAATGACGCAGGGTCGACGGCCATCTGCAACTTGGATCCCAACGCAACACCATTCAAGCTGAACCGATAAATATTTCGCCATCGTCGATATCGCTTCGAAGACCTACGAATGTTACCCTCGCATACGTTCTCGCCCAAGTCCACCAAAATGCCACCACATCACTCGGCCCCGTTCGCCAATGGCTACCCTCGTGGGAACACGTTCGAGATTTCCCCTCACAGGTATACTGCGAATGGATTTGACATCTCCAACCGATTGGCGTGGCTGACATTACTCTTCCAGATTCCAACCTCGGTCGTCCGCCGCCGCGCTCCGCCGCCGTCGAGGCCTTTCGATAAAAATCCTGCTTGGCATCATTGGGATAGTCGCATTTGGGTACTTTATCTGGCCACGAGGGTCCGTGGCCTCCGTTATATCTCTAGGAATCCTCTCCACCGCAGGGGATCCTCAGCTAGAGTCTGTCAGATACTACGACCTAAGCAATGTTCAGGGGACCGCTCGTGGGTGGGAACGGGAAGAGCGCATTCTCTTTTGCGTTCCGCTGCGTGATGCGCAAGCCCATCTCCCTATGTTCTTCTCCCATCTCCGCAACTTTACATATCCTCACCACCTTATAGACCTGGCCTTCCTTGTCTCCGATTCAAAAGACGAGACGCTCAATATGCTCACCGAGACCCTGAACGAGATCCAGACGGATGACGACCCCAGGCAGCACTTTGGCGAAGTCTCCATCATTGAGAAGGATTTCGGTCAGAAGGTAAACCAAGACGTGGAAAGTCGCCACGGGTTTGCAGCACAAGCTAGCCGGCGGAAACTCATGGCCCAAGCACGGAATTGGCTACTGAGCGCGACTTTGCGGCCGTACCATTCTTGGGTTTATTGGAGAGACGTTGATGTTGAAACGGCGCCATTCACGATCCTCGAAGATCTCATGAGACACAATAAAGATGTCATTGTTCCAAGTTAGTAAAATCTACCCCTTTCACTTCCTTCCTATGCTTACGCAGGAATAGATGTGTGGCGCCCACTTCCGGACTGGTTGGGTGGGGCGCAACCATACGACCTGAACTCGTGGCAAGAGTCGGAAACCGCCCTGGCCCTTGCTGATACTCTGGACGAGGATGCCGTCATTGTGGAGGGATATGCAGAATACGCCACCTGGAGACCTCATCTCGCCTACCTTCGAGATCCATACGGTGATCCGGATATGGAAATGGAAATCGATGGCGTTGGAGGTGTCAGTATCCTCGCGAAGGCTCGCGTGTTTCGAGCAGGCGTCCATTTCCCAGCGTTCAGCTTCGAAAAACATGCCGAGACCGAGGGATTCGGAAAGGTAAATGCAATATGTGTCTGTAACCCCCCTTCCGATTAAATGCTGACACTTTCGATTATAGATGGCAAAGCGCATGGGGTTTTCCGTTGTCGGGCTCCCTCATTACACGATCTGGCATTTGTACGAACCGAGTGTTGATGATATCCGACACATGGAGGTGAGCTACAGAGAACCCGGTTTCATTTTTATTCTTTTTCTGGACTAACAAAGAGCAGGAAATGGAAAAGGAAAGGCTCGCCCGTGAGAAGGAGGAGCAGGAGAAAGCGGAACGGGCTAGGAAGCTCAAGGAGGAGTTCGGCGATCCAAACAACCAGTGGGAGCAAGATAAAACAAACATGCAGAACCTGGCCAAACAGGATAAAGAAAAGGAGGCAGGCTCCCGTCCGCAGCCTGCTCGTCCTGACGGCAAACAGCAAGGATAGAGCTAGGTTGCGAAACGGCAACTCTGAACGGGATGGCTTATATCTCGGCAATGGCCGCTTATGTATAGTAATGGGAACGGCGAGGGCGAAGAGGCTAGGGTATCCATCTTTTATTTGATTTTGTGCATAGTTTAATATGCCGACCGAACTGGCACAGGAACACGGGTGTGTTCATCCATTGGAGCTGAGTCTGGGCATGCGTCCGCTGCGCGAAGGTGGGAATCACATGCGGGTCGGCACCATACAACATTCCCCACAACTGTATGCAGCTGGTGTCTACACCACCCAGTGCCGATCGTTGACGACCAATAGACTGCCTTTTTGTAGATGGATCAAGTGGGGCGAATGTCGAGCGCGAAGTCACAATGGGGGGAGCTGTGCTGGCAGGTAGTGTGTCAGTGTCCTTTTCCCCGTCTTAGCCCATGCCTCATATTCGCCGACTTGCCCAAGTCGGAAATTCACCCACGCGACAAGAACTCCCACGAAGTTAGTCCAACACATCGGGCCGGTCCTTCGCGCGTACGGCGTCCCTATGCTAACTTTGGAAAGTTGGTCAGATGTGCCAGAGAGCGGCAACCTGAGCTTGGACTCCTTCTTTTTCCTCCAGCGGATGGGAGACCCGCATCTTCGAATATGCCCCCGAATCAACCCTTTCCAGGACCTCGAGACCCGGCGGCCTCCGCCCGGATGCAGTATCGCAGCCTACCCGTCTCGGTTTCAGTAGACCCCGTCTCCCTGGTTATATCGGAATGTGTCTCCATTACGACGGAGATCCGGAAGCGTATCCCGTCTCCGAACACGACAGTATCAGCCATCCTGGGGAGCAACCCCAACACGGCCCTTGGCGACTCGAATGTGGGTGCGGGGATATGGAAGCGGAACGCAGATGGCACCTCCGACCATGAGAGCAGCCAGGCGGGTCTTGCGAATCGATGGGGTCTCAGGGGAAGCAGAGGGATGAGCATCCAAGACAACCCTCTAATATCTAGCTTCGGGAAGCTACGATACGACCTGTCTGGGACTAAAGGTTGGATATATTGGCACGGAACCCTGCCGGAAACGTGGTGCTAACGTCGTATGTAAATAGATATTCGGACCTTCGACGCCCTAGACCTCCTGCAGCCGTTTCTACGGATCCTTCGACTCAAAGGCACGGCGGCCCCCATCACCATCTTAGCCCTTGGCGCGCTGAGGAAATTCATGGCTTATGGCTTCATTTGTCCCAGCTCCCCTCGTTTCGCCTTGGCGATGCAGTCATTGTCCGCCGCGTTGACTCACTGCCAGTTCAGCGACTCGGGGCAGATGGAAGTGGTCCTCCTGATGATCTTGAACCTCATGGAGGATATGTTATCAGGTCCGGGGGGGGATATCCTAAGCGATGAGAGTGTCTGTGATATGATGGGCAGAGGGCTTGCGATTTGTTCTCAGCCCAGGTTCTCCCCGGTCCTACGTCAAACCGCCGAGGCATCCATGGTCCGCATGTGTCAGATTATCTTCGAAGACATCAAGCATTTGGACCTCGATGCCCGAGAAGATACTGCCGAAGTGGAAAGACACAATGGTGAAATTGACACCATGATCGATCCTGCTGCGTCTACAAACCACACCTCTCGCACCTCGACGTCCCAGGCAGCGGAGGAGGACACTTCCGGAACCAACTCGCCCCCCCCGCCCGAGCAAAACCCCGGTGATGTGTCGAGTGAGGGCGAGGGGTCCGAGGCAAGCTCGGGGGATGAGTCACAGGATTCTGCCAACGCACTGGACAGACCAGACTCGGTTGACCTCCGTCCGTATTCTCTCCCGAGTATCAAGGAACTGTTTAGGGTCCTTGTTAGCTTCCTGGATCCCAACGACAAACAACACACGGACAACATGAGGATAATGGCGTTGCGCATAATCCATGTTGCACTAGAAGTTGCCGGGTCGTCCATCGTCCAATACCCCGCTCTGTCGTTCATGGCGGAGGACACCCTATGTTGTTTTCTCTTCCAGCTGGTTAGGTCGGACAACATGGATCTCCTCCACGAGTCCTTGGTTGTTGCAACGACTCTGCTGGCGACATGTCGTGGTGTTCTCAAGCTCCAGCAGGAACTCTTCCTTTCTTACCTTGTTGCTTGCCTGCACCCCGCCATTGAAATACCTCGCGAGCCTGGGATAGACCCGTCGCTCTACTCCGGCATACCTCAGGCGCCCAGGCTCACCAAGCCCTCCCCGTCACAGAATTCTAGCGGGAGGTCTACGCCTGTTCCGGTCAAAGATCGTCAACAACTGGGTCTGGAAGGTGGAGCACGAAAGCCCGATGCAAGGCAGGCGATGGTAGAAAGCATCAGCGTTCTACTACGAATGCCTGCCTACATGGTGGAGCTCTTTGTGAACTACGACTGCGACGAGGATAGGGTCGATCTTTGCGAAGACATGATCGGTCTCTTGTCCCGAAACGCCTTGCCTGATTCGGCGACTTGGAGTACCACCAGCGTCCCCCCGATCTGCCTGGATGCTCTTTTAAGATATGTCCAGTTCATTGCAGAGAGGCTGGATGATCCACCAGTGGCGGGTGCCCTCCCAGATCCAGCACAACTCAAGCATCGGCGACAGCGAAAGAAGATTATCATCCTAGGCGCAAGCAAGTTCAACGAGTCACCGAAGAGCGGCCTAGCGTACCTCGAAGCCCAAGGAATCATCGAGGATACTCGTGATCCAGTATCTGTCGCGCGATTCTTGAAGGGCACCTCGAGGGTCTCGAAGAAGGTTCTGGGTGATTTCCTGTCCAAACGAGGCAACGAGTCGATCCTTGATGCCTTCCTGGACTGTTTTGACTTCTCGGGAAAACGGGTGGATGTAGCTCTCCGCACACTCCTGGAATCATTCCGTCTTCCCGGCGAGGCGCCACTTATTGAGAGGATTATCGAGTCATTCTCAGAGAAGTATTGCGCGAAGACGACTCTCGTCGACGTCGCTGACAAGGACGCCGTCTATATTCTTACCTACGCCATGTTGATCTTGAATACCGACCAGCACAACCCTAACCTGAAATCCGCGAAGCGAATGACCTGTGAGGATTTCTCGAGGAATCTTCGAGGTCAGAATGGCGGCCAAGACTTCTCGCCGCAATTCCTACGGGACATCTTCGACACGATCAGAACGAACGAAATCATCCTTCCAGATGAGCATGACAACCAACATGCGTTCGACTACGCCTGGAGGGAGCTCATTTCGAAGACCGACGGGGCCGGTCCCCTCTCCAAATGCAACACCTCCATGTACGACGCCGACATGTTTGCAGCTACGTGGCGACCCATCGTCTCGACGCTCTCCTATGTATTCATGTCCGCTACTGATGACGCTGTCTTTGCTCGAGTGGTAGCAGGTTTCGATGAGTGTGCCCGGATCGCTTCCCGGTATGGGATAGTGGAGGCACTCGATCAAATCGTCTACTGCCTCAGTCAGATGACCACCATTGCCACCGAGGCGCCGTGTAATACATCGCTGAACACTGAAGTTCAGTCTGGCGACAACAAGGTCATGGTTAGCGAATTGGCCGTTAAACTAGGTCAAAACTTCCGGGCTCAGCTCGTTACGCTGGTCCTATTCCGGGTGGTCTCTGGAAACGAGCACGCCATCAACCACGGCTGGAAATATGTTGGTTCATCTTCATCAGCTACTGTCGTAACCTGCCGCTGACCCTCCTCTAGATCATCCGGATATGGGTCAACCTTTTCGCCAACTCAATGATACCTCCCTTCTTTTCAACCCAACAGGAGCAGCTGGGGATACCCAAGATCCCTCTGCAAACTCCATCACAAGTGATCGATAGAGCATCGAAACCTGGCGAGACCGGCTTTCTTTCTGCCTTCACGTCGTACATCTCTAGCTACGCTGCCGATGACCCCCCGGAGCCCTCTCATGAAGAACTTGAGAGCACTCTTTGCACAGTCGACTGCATCAACCAGTGTTCTATGGGAGACATTTTTGTCAGAGTCACGTATGATACCGTACCATGCCAGCCGTGGGAAGTTTCTATGCTAATAAGATTATAGTACCTTCTCTGTCCCTGAGCTTAGCAGGCTTGTCGAATCCTTGCTCGGCGAACTTCCAGAAGACCACGGCGACCCTGTCATAAGCGTCAAGGCAGAAAATGCATCACCGTCCCCGCCTCCTGACCGGGGTGTCGACGCAGGGCGTTCAAACTATGACCCGGGCCGTGTCTACCTACTTGAGTTCTGCACAGTCTTGGCTCTCCGAGACGCTGATACTATCGCCGCTCTCGGAAAGCAAGTCGCTGACGCTCTTTTCGGCGTCCTAAGGACCGCAGCAGAACACCATTACATCTTGGTGTCCCGGGCTGCATTCTACCTCTTGCAACTTTTGCGTGCTGGCTACGTATGTTTTCCTGTAATGGGACTTTTGACTGATGTATTTTGGTGCTAACATCTTTGGGGTCCGTAGGAGTACGATTTTGTCAATGTCCCAATCCTGCTGCATACCTTGTCCAGCTTCCCAGAAAACACGCTTGCTCAGTCGGCGCCCCTTATCCTCCAGGGCCTCGGCACCTGTGTCGAAGAGCCCGGACCCGTACGGAGCGAAGTGATGACGTCCCCGGATTTCTGGGCTCTTCTGAGGACGTTGGCGGCAAGGAAGGATTCAAGCCAAGCCGCCTTTACAGTCCTGGAGCGGGGTATAGGAGGATCACCGCCAGCCATTCTCGCGGAGAATTACGAGGCGGCGATATCCCTGCTTAGTGACTTTGCATCTGCCTCTCGCGCCGCAACACCATTGAAATCCAAGGCTGGGGCCACTAAGGCGGGAAGAAATGGCACCAGTGCTTCTGACACCGGGTGAGTGTCGCCTGTCTCCACCCCTGCTGCACTGTGTGATCAGCTTCACTAACCTCTATAAAGGAACGCCTCCATTGCTCGCGGGGTGAATGCAGTCAACATGATCTACAGCATAACCGTGCGCATTCCGGATCTGATGAAGCAGTCCCACCTCGAGAGCAGCGAGGGTAAGCGCGCCATTAAAGTCCAATAACGAAGAACGTTGCTGACTCGTGTGGAATGACCATAGCCTGGGCTGCGTATTGGCTGCCGATCTTCAAGGCGCTTATCGTTCAGTGTACGAACCCATGCCGGGAGGTGCGGAATGTTGCACTCAGCTCGCTCCAGAGAACTCTTCTCTCACCCGAACTTACCTGCAGCGACCACAATGAATGGACAGCCATATTCACCGACGTACTCTTCCCATTGATCCTGGACCTCTTGAAGCCCGAGGTTTTCCAATCCGACCGCGATGGCATGAGCGAGACGCGTGTGCAGGTGGCCTCTCTGCTCTGCAAGGTCTTCTTACAGTACCTAGTCCTGTTGTCCGCCTGGGATGGAATGCTCGACCTTTGGCTCAAGATAGTCGACATCATGGACCGCCTCATGAACAGTGGACAAGGTGACAGCCTGGTATGTCGAGCGACCCTGCGATGTGACCCGATTGGATATGGGCTAACTGCCGGTGGCATAGGAGGAGGCGGTGCGTGAAAACCTCAAGAATGTGGTCCTGTTCATGTCCAGCAGTAATTATCTGGTGCCGCCAGCTTCTGACCCCTCAAAAGAGGAACTATGGACGGAAACGTGGAAGCGAATTGACCGGTTCTTGCCGGAGCTTAAGGGAGAGTTGGCGTTGAATGAGCAGGAGGGCCGTGCCACAGAGCTATCAAGGGAGGAACAACAGCCCGACCAGTCTTAGATCAAGAGACGGATGGATGGAGCGAATATAGACGGGGGGATATGGGTGTACTGACCGCACTACCTCAACGTACATACGCCATATATTATGCAGATATCTATTGCCAGTTCTGTTCGCAGCCACCCAACATGCTCAGTAATGATATGATGCCTCTTCCTTTAGCGGAGAGACCCCAGGTGGCTACTCCCGCGACAAACGTGTATCCCCTGTATTGCATAAAGCGGTAGACGAACGGATGAGAGCCCCCACTCCGCTTTCTTATAGCCAGTTAGCATGCCGTATCGGTGCCCACTGCCACCACGTCTTCCGTTGCCGTCAGCAAGTTTCCCAACCTTTCGCACTCCATCGAGACTGGAATTTCAGTTCTTTCCCCAGCCGATCGTACAATATGGCCTCCCCCGGGCCGCCCATTGCTACGTACGCGTCATTGCACCCTGACGTGTATCTAGCCATAGGCTGACCCTTTCTCCCTAGGGTATACGTACAAAACCTCGAGGAGCGCGTCAAACCCGAGGCCCTGAAGGATGCTCTAACTCACGTCTTTTCTGAATACGGCAACGTCATCGATGTCGTTGCCAAGACGAATCTTCGGGCGAAAGGCCAGGCTTTCATTGTCTTCGACAACTCCGAGTCCGCGCAAGCTGCCGTTGGAGACCTGCAAGGGTTTGACATCTTCGAAAAGCCAATGCGCCTGGCGATAGCAAGGACGAGAAGTGATGCCACCGTCAAGGCAGTCGGCAATGACGAGGAATATGAGCAACACAAGCGCCGGCGAGTTGCCGAAAAAGGTGAGCAGTCCCCCAGGTGTTTACGAGTTTCCGGTAGCTTCAGAGGCCATTGGGACATGGAATGAGACTGACTTGACGTTCGATACCTAGACAAACGACGAGCTGCCGAGGCTGAAGAGCAGAAGCGACTCAAGCGAGTCGGTGCCGCCCAGGACATGGCTTCCCGGCCGGCGAAGCCGGCTCGTGGCGCCGGGCTCAAGCCGAGCCACCCCTCGACTGCCGCTGTCGTCCCTGACGAATACCTGCCGCCGAATAAGATTCTCTTCGTCCAGAACCTGCCCGACACATACGACGTAGATGCCTTGACTGCCGTCTTTGGCCGCTTCGAGGGATTCAGGGAGGCGCGAACCGTTCCCGGCCGCAAGGGGATAGCGTTCATCGAGTACGAGACAGAACAAGGAGCAATAACCGCAAAGGAAAACACAGCAGGAATGGTTCTGGGCGAGCCCGGGCAGGCCATCAAAGTCACGTACCAGCGTCAATAAGTCCGAAGCTGAACGTTAATCGATATGCAAATTGCCGTCCAACCCATCCTATCCACTTGACGGGCCCTTCCCCCTTACTCGACGCGCAAATTCTCGTCTAACCGAGCTTGCGAGCTCCTCCATTACAAACCCGTTGAAAGATCTCCCAAAGCACCCTCCTGCCATGACGACATCGCCCATCCACACAGTACTCCAGCACTGCGAACAGCAAACCAACCGGATGCGCCGTGCAAAAACATGGGCAACAATGGACTAAAATATCACATCCTCGTCCTCCTGGGTCGCCAAGATATCACCTCCGGTATCTTCAACTGCATTGCCGGTCCCAGATGTCGTGGCCTCGTCCTTTCGCTTTTGCTTCAGTTCGGCGTCCAAGGCAGCATTGTCCCTTTCCTTCTTTTTGGCAACCTAATCGTCAGGTTAGTCTCCATCCGTGTTGCAACTGGGGTTCAACGACACGAACCTTTTTCAGGCGATAGAACTCCTCTCTGTCTAGCTCATCCAATTCGGCGTTGATGTCTAGATAAAGGTCAGCTTACAAACATGGAAGGGCGGGGATAACGCTCAAATACATACATTGAATTGTGTTCTCGGTCCTGGGAATGACGACGTGCTCGCTGTGCTATAAGTTAGAATCGTAGAAGGGTATTCGGGGTGTAGTGGGTGGCTGTGGTACATTGCGTTGACTATAGACTGCGTCAGTGCTAGCACTTGGAATACATGGGCGTCTCGACATACCTCGTCTGTTGACCATTTTAATCACCTCGTCTAGCATGACGAATGCGGTCTAGCTCACGGTCAGTCCCATTCCATGGGAGGCGAAGCACCGGGTGAAGTGTCGGCATGGGATGTGCATGACACGGACCTGAAGGGTAGCTAGCTCTACCAGGGCCTCGACAGCGCGGGCATATGTTTCCCGGCATTTCTGCACCTGTTGGCCTCCTTTGCCCAAGCCAGTGAGACCGAAGTCCTTATTCCCTTCAGAGACATAACTCTCGTATCTGGGAAGAAGGACTCCAGAAACGTTATCTTGTTTCGTCGTCAACCGGAAACGTGCCGACTTCGCTGACTCCTGGACCTGATATCCTATGTCACCTCCAACGGCATAGGTGACCTCAGCTAAGGAGAAGGCAGCGACCGACATCACGCGTCCGAGTTTCATCTTCGCATCGTATATTCGCTTGGTGATTTCTGATAGATTGTCAGCGGACAGAAGCAGGTAGCTCGCGTGGCGCGTTTCGAACCTCGGAAGCGTCTAAGAAAGCCGGGCGTTAGCAACAGGAACCAGAAGCGCGGGCAACAGACATACTTGGTAAGGGCTTCGCTCTTTCTTTTCAATAAGCTGTGGCCAGTCTCTGCTCCCTTGAGCTTCGCTTTCATCAGCCCGAGAGACTGCCGCGTCGGGAAGACGGCCTCACGATCCTAGGGAGGATAGTATCGTTAATAAACCTTCCAGAAGGGGTCCATCTTCCTTACCCCGGCTCCAGACATCGTGGCTATTCTACAGAATCAATATGAGGTCGGCGCTGATGGCAATCACAACACGGCCAAGGTTAAGTTCGACAAGCTCCGTCCGCCTCCAGAGGTCAGACAACCTTGTTTGGTGGGTTGCGTCATAAAGGTAGTATCTGATGGCAAGTGTCAACAATTGTTAAACTATCGCAGCAAGCGGCACAAGGCACGGGGTGGCTTATTCATCCATTTTTATGAAATCGACGACGAGCAATGCGGAACACCACGCGTTGCCTCGCGAGCTCTTTCTACCGGGCACTGGTATCTACCTACTTATTCTCCTGAGCCACCGCCAACCTTGCGCCCCAAGCGACGAAGATGGTCGCGGTTGGTACGTTGCGCGACATAGCTTCCTGAATTGGTGCTAGCGAGAAAGCCCATATTGAGTTTCCCCGACAATCGCGAACGGCCATGGCGCGAGCAAACGGACTGGCCGACTGGCGTGGGAGTTGCCCCAGCATATCCCTTGTGGTTAGTGAACCCTACGCCTACCCCCCCTCACGGGCTTCGCTCTTGCTGACCTGAAAACTAGTCCGAGGAAGACTCGATATACGAGCAGGATGTCGTACGAAACCCTGGCAGCACGAAACCGTGGTTATCGTACATCGCATTCAAAACCCAGCATGGCACGCTTCAGGAGCAATGTTTTGTCCTGGAGAGGGCTTGTCGTCAACTTCCGCGATCCTACAAGCTATGGAGAATGGTAACAGCGCCCCAGGTTCCCTCTGAGGATGCCCTCGACTAACGCCGAATAGTATCTTGATTTCCGGACCAGGCATATCCGAAAATTGAACCCCGCAATATTCTCTGCCGAGTTTCGCAAGGTCAACGCCCTCTTCGAACGCGCTTTGATCCTCTTGAACAAGATGCCTCGGGTCTGGGAAATGTACTTGAAGTTTTTGATGCAACAACCGCTCCTCACTCTCACGAGACGCACATTCGACCGCGCACTTCGGGCGCTCCCCACTACTCAACATAGCCGAATATGGACGCTTTACCGTCCGTTTGCAAACTCGGCCTCAGGAGCGACCGCCCTCAAAGTGTGGCGGCGGTATATCCAAGCTCATCCTGGAGATACTGAGGATTACATCGAACTTCTCGTCCACCTCCGGCAATACACGGAAGCCATTCGAAATTACATTACCATCTTGAACAACCCGCGGTTCGCGAGCAAGTACAACAAGGGGAGTTACGAGCTCTGGAGCGAGATGGTGGACCTGCTAGTTGAGCATGCTACCGACGTCGAATCAGGAGTCGAGTCTGGCATTGATCCCGAGCGCATTATACGTAGCGGGCTCTCCAAGTTCCCAGATCAAAGGGGGAAGCTGTGGTGTGGCCTGGCTGCGTATTGGGTGAGAATAGGTAATCTCGATCATGCTCGGGATGTATTCGAAGAAGGAATTACAACTGTGATGACTGTCAGGGACTTTGCCCTTGTCTTCGACTCGTATATCCAGTTTGAGGAGTCGGTGATCGATGGCCTGATGGAGTCGGCAGCCTCACGGCCTGAGGGCGTTGCCGACTCAGAGGCTGATCTTGAGTTGGATTTGCACATCATGCACTTCGACCAGCTCATGGACAGGCGGCCATTCCTCCTCAATGACCTTCATCTCCGCCAAAACCCCAATAACGTGGTGGAATGGGAAAAGCGGGTTGCCCTTTGGGGCGACAACAAGGAGGAGGTTGTTCGGGCGTATACCGCTGCCATCGCTGCGGTACAGCCGAAGAAAGCCTATGGCGCATTCCATCAGCTCTGGGCGAACTACGCCAAACTCTACGACAAGGGCGGTGATCTGCGGACTGCCCGTGTTATTATGGAGAAGGCAGTCAAGGTCACCTTCAAGTCAGTCGCAGAGTTGGCGGACATGTGGATCGAATGGGCTGAGATGGAGCTTCGGAACGATAACTTTGACGATGCCGTCCGAATAATGGCAAAGGCGGTCCAAGCCCCGAAACGATCCACAGTCGACTACTTTGACGAAAACCTGTCGCCGCAACAAAGAGTCCATAAGAGCTGGAAGCTCTGGAGTTTCTATGTTGACTTGGTCGAGAGCGTCAGCTCGTTGGACGAGACGAAGAAGGTTTACGAGCGCATCTTTGAGCTGCGCATTGCGACGCCACAAACCGTCGTCAACTATGCCAACCTCTTGGAGGAGCATAAGTATTTCGAGGAATCTTTCAAGGTCTATGAGCGAGGTCTCGACTTGTTCAGCTATCCCGTTGCGTTTGAGCTCTGGAATCTGTATCTCACCAAAGCCGTTGACCGCAAAATCAGCATCGAACGGTTGCGAGATTTGTTCGAGCAAGCAATTGAGGGCTGTCCTCCCAGATTTGCCAAGGTCATATACTTGATGTATGGCAATTTGGAAGAGGAGCGGGGACTTGCGCGCCATGCCATGCGGATTTACGAGCGAGCGACTCGCGCAGTGGGAGACGAGGACCGTGCCGACATGTTCAACTTCTACATCACCAAGTCCGCGTCCAACTTCGGGCTACCTTCAACACGGCCCATATACGAGAAGGCTATCTCGACACTACCAGATGCGGAGGTACGGGATATGTGCCTCAAGTTTGCAGACATGGAAAAGCGCCTCGGCGAGATTGATCGAGCCCGTGCCATCTACGGACACGCCTCGCAGTTCTGCGATCCACGGACGAACCCCGAATTTTGGTCGAAGTGGGAGTCCTTCGAAGTTCAGCACGGAAACGAGGATACGTTTAAGGAAATGCTGCGTATCAAGCGGAGTGTCCAGGCTCAGTACAACACAGATGTGAGTTTCATCGCGTCTCAGGCGATCTCCCGTGGCCATGCGCCGCCAGAATCCCACGACGATGAAGTGGTCGACGCTATGGCCGCCCTGGAGAGGCAGGCGAGAGCTCCCACCGGGTTTGTGGCTGCGACAAGTCCAGGACCCAACGCTGGGGTTAAAGTTGATACGGGCGTGGTTGCGTCCAACCCTGACGCGATTGACATCGATGAAGGGGATGAGTGACTCATCTCCGACCGATCTGCCTGCAGGCCCGTATCTCGTTTTCAGTTCTCTTTTTTCACATTGTATCTAAGCCAGGGCTGGTTCATTTCACACGGTGGTTAGGTGTTGCAATTCTTTTTTGTTTATATACTTGAGACGAGAGGATGGGGAATACCGGCAGGGCGTGTCGGATTCGGCGAGGAAGGTAGTAACTCATCAAAGTGCGTGGCCCCGTGGTTTGATGTGAGATGGCATCTGTGAGATACATGCGTAGTATTATATCGAGGTAATAGTATTATCGAAGTACTCGCCCCACTTGTAAACTAGCACCCATCTTCGACGCGCACAGCTACCTGTTGAAAGAGCGTGTTTGTGCCAGTGATGTCTGACTGCGTCGAGCCGAGACGTGACCCAACCTCGAGCAACTTAGCATGGACTCGGCGAGCTTTCCTGACCTAATCAAGGCATGACAAGGCACTGGGTTGCTCCGTGGACGGCTTCGCTGCAGCGATATCATCGCGTTTCTTTCCCGACCATTATGAAAAGAAGATTGAGCACCTCTCCTCGGTCAAGTGCAACACGCCCAAACAAGAGAATCATGACGACGGCTGTGATCAAACTCACTCCAAATGAGGAGCGGATCAGGGGGCTTCTGCTCAATGTCGCCGCCTCCATCGAAGCCTCGCGCAGCGCAGCTGGCTCCAACGAGCAAGGTGCGCCTTCCCCAGAACCCATCACCCTTCGCTGGGCGGGGGGGTGGGTTCGGGACAAGCTGCTAGGGATTGAAACACATGACATTGATGTTGCGATCAACTGCATGACCGGCGAAGCGTTTGGGCTGGAACTTGGCCAGTTCTGCAAAAACCCATCTGCTGCGGGAATCCCCGAGGGCCTTGATCTTGGCAGTCTGCACACCATCAAAGCCAACCCCGAGAAGTCCAAGAATCTCGCCACAGCCACCTGCCGAGTTTCAGGGGCGGATCTGGACTTTGTGAATCTCCGCAAGGAGACTTACGCCGACGACAGCCGAAACCCGCAAGTCGAGTTCGGGACCGCCGCTGAGGATGCTTCACGCCGTGACGCTACCATCAACGCTTTGTTCTACAATCTACATACCGGCGAGGTGGAGGACTTTGTCGGGGGTATCCCCGACCTGAGAGCTGGGTTGATTCGGACCCCCCTAGAGCCACTCCAGACATTCACGGACGATCCGCTCAGAGTGCTGCGGCTGGTAAGGTTCGCAAGTCGCCTGCGCTTCAAAATCGACCCGGAGACCGAGAAGGTCATGAGCCATGATCGCGTTTTGAAATCACTGCGGATCAAGATCAGCCGGGAACGAGTTGGCGTAGAGGTAGAGAAGATGCTGAGAGGTGGGCATACCCTTTCCATTCGCGTGCATATATATCATCCGCATAGTACCGCTAACCCCCCCGGTGCAGGCAATTATCCCGAGGTAGCCCTGGCGCTGGTGGACCGCCTGGGTCTATACCATGCGATATTCACAGATCCAACTTCCAAGGAACAGCTGGGTCCCGATATCTCATCTTGGAAAGCAGCATACGGTTTTCTCAACGCCGGGGCTCTTGGCGATGAATTTGCTGGTCCGATATACTCACGGCTCGTTCAAGGAGAAGAGGATGCTTATCTTGCTTGGACCCTTGCGGCCCTGGCACCTTGGGACGGCGTCGAGAACCCGAACATTGGCCAGGAGAAGCCACGGCTGCAACATGTGCCCTTGGTAGCACGAGCTGCGAGAGAAGGTATCATGGCCCCCAACAAGCTCTACAATATGACGACAGAATCCCACGCCCACCGAAGAGAGATTCTCGAACTAAAGCGGCTGGTATGTTCCGGGGCTCAATCGCGAGCCCGGCGGGATATCTTTGGCATGGCCATCCGCCGATGGAGCAAGAAAACGGGCAACTGGAGGTTATCGGTCGTTTACGCTATTCTTGTTGAGGCTATAGGGGAGCTAAGGGACTGGCCCGTAGAGAGTTGCCGTGGGTACAACGCCCTCCCTGCTCTGGAATGTTACTGACCCGCCTCCTGTAGATATTCGAACTTTTGCAGCCGGCTGGCGGGAGTTCCTCGACCACCTGGACGAACTAGACGTCACCAACGCACCATCCGTGAAGCCACTCGTTGACGGGGGCATGTTGGTCAAGTCACTTGGAGTCAAACCTGGAAGGTGGCTGGGGAACGCCCTGGATGTCTGCCTCGCGTGGCAATTCCAAAACCCCGGGATTGAGGACCCGGGGGAGGTGATCAAGGAGGTCGACCGTCGGAGGACTGAGCTCGAAATCCCAAGTCCTAATTGAAGGATGTTTGCAGTCGGATTCGTAGCGCAATTGAGATCGGCTTGACTTCCTCCTTGGTCCACAAGACCAAGGAGAGTCACCCCAGCCTACAATAGGCCGGGCACTTGGAAATGTAATCAGAAGTCGCGTGTCTGGTGTACCCGAGCACTTGTCAATAGATGTACTTCCAAAGTCAGCACCATTGTCGCTTCGTTCATACGACGCGTGACCCGGATAATTACATATATGCATAAAGGGGTGCTACCTGGAGCGTGATGTTCCTCGAACTAGCTCACGGACTTACCTGTGTGTACATTATATCTTCGACAAACGTACGCACGGAGTGGCCTAACCCAGGCCATATTATACTGTTTCGAGACAAGCGCGGGGCTTGAGACAGCGTATCATCTAGAAGACCAGGTTAACGGCGGCCCAGACCACGGTGGCGCGTTCTCGAATCAAGGGCGTGGCGATATCCAGTGGCGCTGGCCATGGCATCCTGCGATAAATGAGTCCTGCAAGCTACGCCGTTCTCATTTCCCACAACACTCACAGGCAGACCAGCCGGCCTCCGGCACGAGGACGGCAAGAGTCTGGCTTACTCTGTCTCTAGACCCCGGTCCTGTTTCTCAAGATGGAGGACGTATCTACTCTGTTGCCCAACGGTGGATTTACACTGCCGGCATATCAGCCCAGCCTTGCATCCTCGGCTACCAACAACGAGCCTTCGTTTCCGCAGCTTCGGAACGATGACGCGGAGACCTCTCCCTTAGATTGCGACGCTGCGGGGACTCCGGGGGAAGACGAAAATGATGACGAGCCTGCTGTGGCGAAGCCATTCATTCGCACGTCAAGTCCTGAGCCGGAAAGCCAGGCCGCGTATCCAGAGGATGACAGGATGGGAGACAGTCTCGATTACCAGATGCACAAGTTCAGCCTGTATGAGACGGCCAGTCGGTACTACATCGTCGGCGGTGACATGACGGAGCGGCGCTATCGCCTGCTCAAGATTGATAGGACTGCCGATGATTCCGAACTGAGCATGACAGATGACAAGATCATATACAGCCAACGGGAGATGAACCAGCTCCTCGACACCATCGACCATGGGAACCAAGGCACGGGCGGTATGAAGTTGCGCTGTACCACCTGGGGCTTGCTGGGATTCATCAAGTTCACCGGACCCTACTACATGCTTCTCATCACGAAGAAGAGCACTGTCGCTATGATCGGTGGCCATTATGTGTATCAGATTGAAGGGACCGAACTAGTTCCCCTGACACCAGCGAAGTCCAAGGCCGATGGCCGGAACACCGAGGAGCTTCGTTTCCTTGGGATCCTCAACAACCTGGACTTGACCCGCTCGTTCTATTATAGTTACTCCTACGACATCACCCAGACACTGCAACACAATCTCTCCAGGGAGAGAGACGCTTTCGCGAAAGGTCTACACGTCCCTGTCTGCGACGACTTCAACTCCATGTTTGTGTGGAATTCACACCTGCTTCAGCCTGCTGCGGACGCTCTGAGTGATCCGTACGACTGGTGCCGGCCCATAATCCACGGATATATCGACCAAGCCGGTGAGTATACACCCCCGGCACCTAACAGACCTGCGGCTGTTGCTAATTACGTGGCTTCCTCATAGCACTCTCCATATACGGCCGAACAGCACATATCACCGTCATTGCTCGGCGTTCTCGGTATTTTGCGGGCGCCCGGTTTTTGAAGCGTGGCGCAAATGACTTGGTAAGACCCGCTCGGACATTGACTTCATGTAGCGTGGCCTAACATCGAGTAGGGATACGTGGCGAACGACGTGGAGACTGAACAGATCGTATCGGAGGCCCTGACCACTTCCTTCCACGCCCCAGGTCCCAGGCTCTTCTGTAACCACCATTTCACGTCTTACGTCCAGCATCGTGGGAGCATCCCGTTGCACTGGGTCCAGGAGACTGCAGGGGTGACCCCGAAGCCCCCTATTGAGCTGAACCTGGTTGATCCTTTCTACAGTGCTGCCGCCATGCACTTTGATAATCTTTTTGAACGATACGGCGCACCCATCTACGCCCTCAATCTTGTCAAATCAAGGGAGCGCACTCCACGTGAGTCGAAGCTTCTGGTCGAATACACGAACGCGATCAAGTATCTGAACCAGTTCCTTCCGAGCGATAAGAAGATCATCCACAAGGCATGGGACATGAGTCGCGCGGCTAAAAGTCGTGACCAAGATGTCATCGGCACACTTGAGAGCATCGCTGAGGAGGTGATGACTACAACGGGCTTCTTCCATAATGGGGACGGAGGGGATTCCCCGCCAAGGATCCAAAATGGCGTCGCGCGTACAAACTGTATCGACTGCCTCGATCGAACGAACGCGGCACAGTTTGTCATAGGGAAACGAGCGCTCGGGCACCAGCTCCATGCCCTAGGCATACTTGAGGATACCTCCATTGACTACGATACGGACGCTGTGAATCTTTTTACGCACATGTACCATGACCACGGAGATACCATCGCAGTTCAGTACGGAGGTTCCCAGCTTGTCAATACCATGGAAACATACCGCAAGATCAATCAGTGGACGAGCCACTCGAGAGACATGATCGAAAGCTTCAAGCGCTACTACAACAACTCTTTCCTTGACGGTCAACGCCAGGAGGCATACAACCTTTTCCTGGGGAACTACAAGTTTGCACAGGGCCAGCCCATGCTCTGGGACCTTTCCACTGATTATTACCTTCATCACTCCGACCCGCGAATGTGGGCAGAGAAACGCAAGCGCGAGTACGTGCATTGGTTCACCCCCGAATACCTCAACAAGCGCACCCTTGCCGCGTACGTTCCCCCCCGAAAGCGGCGAAGCAATGTGCCCGTCGCTCTCATCGACGACTACTGGCTGGAGTATTATAGACCCTCCACGCTGTCTTCATTCATGAAGATGTTTCCCTATAAGATGAACTCTACCATCAAGTACATACCCTTCAAGGCTGCGCAGGATGGGAAATATGACCTCAGCCCATTCCGAGTCCGTGTCGTTACAGACCTGGATGACAACGAAAAGCCCAAGGGAAAGAAGGAGGTGACCATTATAGACCCAGGCGAGCACAGAGTAACCGCGAAAGATGACTCCGCGGCCACGATGACGAACAGGCCGCCCGCCAACCGAGGCATGTCGATCCAGAGATGGCTGCAACCAGGGCAAGGTAAGGCGCTGAGCCACCTGGGGATTATGAAGGAGACAAGCGCCATTCCGGACAAGGCCAAACTGAAGCAGTCCGCACTCGAAAAGTCCAGGGCAGCACAGTGGACGTTTACAAAGGCAGTCCGCGAATCTCTCGACCCCTCGGTCAGCAAGGCGGAGATGGAGGACTACTCTCGCTATATTGCTCACCCTCACAACCTCCCGCTTGTCGTGTCCGCTGCGCCACCGGAAGCGTATGACTCGGAATACCAGGATTACATATATGGGAGCTGGCAGGCCGATGGACTCCTATCCACCGGCTCGGAGGATGAAATTCCCGTGTACGAGGAACTATTGAAGGTCGGGGACTGCCCTTTAACTGTGACGGAAGAAGATAGCGAGAAGAAACGGTACAAGGCCTACCGAAAATGGTTACGAGGGAAATCGTTCTTCAAGCAACAACCGGTCGACTAGGGATAGTAGCTTTAATGGAATAGCGCTCGTAGTTCGGGCTTGTCTTTAATAATCTGACCCAGACCCGACAAGGAGCATCCGCCGGAGACATCACAGCTTTTCGACACTAGTCTCGCAATGGTTCGTAGCGTCTCGGTTATCATTTTCCCCTCGGCCTTCGGTCCGTCTTCACCGTCGTTGAGCCAGCATACGATCACGCCCCTGAGAATCTCGGCACGATAACGGTCGAGAGCCCGAGGCCAGCAATTCAGTATGGCTGAACAGAGTGCTTCCGACACCGCCAGAAGGGACTGGCCATGCTGTGCAAGGAACGGGTCCATCATGGCGCTGGTAAAAATTGGTATGATATCCTGAGGGGCGCACTCTTAGTCTTCACGTGTCCAGGAAAGTCTGAATCCGGGATGCCTGCCCACCTTTAGGTGCTTTGTAGCGTAAATACCCAGCTCATCAATGATTGAGTTTGCTTTTTTTGCAAGGACCTCGACGATACGGACATACTCCGAGGCGTGGGAGTATGCCGAGAAAATCCCCTCTCGGAGCAACCTGTCCAGGAGGCTGCGCTTCGCTCCCATGTCGCCGTCATATGCAAACCTCGTACTTGCCAGGAGAATTAGAGCCGTGTAGGCTGGCTCGAGCAGCTGTGCGGACTCGTCTTCTGGAGTGTGCGTCGGTAGGAACTGCAGAGTGGGCAGTATTGCTTCCTCGAGTACTTTCCCCATTCCCCGTTCGGCCAAAACCTTGGCTGGACATTCCCGTATGAACACCTCAGCCGCTCGGAGGCCCTGGGCCCTAGATCCAGTGTCAGGATCGTCCAGGAGCGCCAGTAAGAACGGCGTGAATGAGGGCCAGTGGGCCTGGAGCAGCGCGTCCTGAATCATGGGTGAGCGAATACCGTCTACAGTGCGGGGTTCGACGAGGGAGATGTTGCCTCACGTCAGACTCTTTCAACGCCCATTGGAACAGTAGGATCATGGTAGCTCCCTGCCCGACCCAAGGCGGGCTGGTTCCAAGGTCGATGGGCGTGTTCCTCGCGCCAGTGTCCTCGTACACCGCAGCCCGACCGGCGGCAGTGAGGCGCGTAGACGACCACTTGGACAGGTGCGGCTTGATTGCCGTTTCTAGTAGGGCGGAGACGATGAAGTTGGTTCTGTCCCGCCGGGAGAGCTGGCGGGATATGATGCTCGACGAAGTGCCAACTAGGCCGTCTGTTGACGAGGCAGAAGTTGCGTCGGCATATGGGATGATGGCGAGGAGGACGTAGTCGCTAAAGAGAGTGTCGGGTGCGTCTGTGAGCTTATCAAGAATAGACATAGAGACATAACAACGGTGTCTCTCATTATTGTCTCCGACGCTCATGGGAAATGGCGAGAGGAACAGGATTGCAAGGTGAGCGAGCCTAGCAACTGCAGCTTCCCTTTCGTGGGTGGAACCCGCTGTGTTATCGACATCCTGGAGCTGAGCGGCCACGGCCTCGAGGAGGGCGCATAGAGACTAGACAAGAGCGGGTAAGTACGTGCGGAGCGAACTCTGGGATTGGACTTGGCCTACCCGATCGGGCTCAGGAGGGATCCGGTCGGCGAGTTCCGGGAGTGTGCGAGCCGGACCAGACTCCGAATCCATGTCGTCTCTTGGTTTTCGTGGGGTCAACGACTCGGCGGTTCTCTTCGATGCCTGCCAGCGGTCCTGCAGCAGCACACCTATTGACGAGCTTTCCAGCACCGAGGAATTTGCGACGTCAGCCGTTGGTGCAATTGTTGATATCGCGCTCAGACCTAGGCGAGGCGCATGGCGTCGGCAGGGTTTGGCGATGCTCTTACTGTGCCGTGCGGTAGCTGTTCTTAGTGTGTTTACCGCTGCCAGGTACCAAGGCGGCCCGGACCCTTCTTGTCAAGATGTCAGGTGTACCTACAGTTGTGGGGGCAGGCAAACGCCATTAATACATTGCTTAACATTTTGTCCCACGCCGGAGTGCCAAGACCCTTACACTACGAGCTTGACCATGCTTTGCAGCAATCCCAATCATAAGCAACGAAACTCTCAAGTTCTGGACGGAAGCTTGGGTCTTGGACTCTTCGCAGCACGGCACCTCGTACTGGGTACATGCAAACTGCGTTAGTCAACCGGATCCTACGTAGCGGGGCCACCCGTATTATGTCGTATTCACCCTCCCGCTGTTGCCTTACAAGGGCGTTGTGTGCTCAGCCCTGTCGCCGGAGAGGTATCTATCGGCACGATGACATCCGGAGGAGGTGCATGACGATGCGCCTTTCAAGGTTCGAACTGCGGAAAAGGCGGAGAAATCTTCCAACTCCCCAGCTCTCGACCCGACCTAGCTCTCCGGCATAACCTGTGTCCTACAAGCACATCTTTTCCACGGCGAGGCCCAAGGCACTCCTCGCCCCCCCGCATCGCCATGGCCGACCCCACCTCCGCTGTCGCGGAAAAGAGCACTTTAGAATTGTATCACAACCGTGGTCATTCAGACACCTCGAGCCCCTCAGCGGGACCCGCATCTCAGGTCCCCTCTTCCCAGACCACGTTCAGCAACGGCCCTACCGTGGACCCACGGGCAGCTACTCCACCGCCCTACTCCGGACCTACAAGTCCTCACCATGCCCCCCCGAGCCTGAGCCGGGCCCGGGACGAACCGCGGTCGTACCGCGGCCTCCCGAGGCTGGATTACCAACTCTACTGCCCGCCACTGTTCGAACTATCAGCGGACTGTACCACCCTGTCATCGAAAGCCCAGTACTTGAGCGAGTCGGCCGACGCACTCGTGAATCTGATTCGCAGCCAGGCCACGGTCCCACCAAAACCGCTGATCCATGTGGTGGGGACGCAACATGGCGTGGTAGACTTCGATATCAAGCTCAACTTGATGGCCACGCTCGTCCCCGACGAGCCGAAGCAGCGCCTTGACTACCTCTCGTGCGTAGGCAAGGGAGAGCTCGCGTACCGCGGTGGCATCAAGCCCGACGTGCTCCCCGAGGTCGGCAGCGGTGGTTTGGAGGAGTGGTGCCGGCGGTTCGTAGAGGACAAGGCTCAGGTCAAGTCATTTACTCTATCTAGGGTGGTGGCAAACCTCGACGCGCCGTGGATCGAGGGCAAGCTGCGCAGCCTCGTAGCGTCGACGGGGTACAAGGGCGTGGTGACTGTTACGTTCCCCGTCACGCATGCCCGGGTCGTGGTGCAGAGCCCGGACAAGGTCAACAAGTTCTTCACCAGCATGACGACGCTCTTCTCCGGGAAGCACAAATATGAGACCGTGTACGCGGTCTGGCCCTTTGCGACGACTCGCAACGGAGACGTGGGCCGAAAGTGCGTTGTATATAGTGAGGCAATGTGGTGGAGCGAGTGGCAGGACTCGATCAAGTATGCCGTGGTTACGAAGCGGCACGGTTGGGTAACAACGGAGGACAAGCTCGAGGCGTTGATGGAAGGCAAGGGCAAGGGGGTGAACATTGTCGACTGGGAGGGTTCTTGCTGAGAGTTGTACTTCGTAGGTGGACCGCGGTGTTATTGTCTACTTGGTAATGATAGTTGATTCCCGGCCTCAACTTACAGATGTTCGGTTTTAACCTTTTGTTCTGCCGTATCCGGCAATTCGCGTCTACGTAGTGGATGGAGGAGGGGAAAACCCCTTGTCCTTCTCTTCAATGCAAAACCAGTCCCCTGGTGAAAAATGGAATTGGCTAATAATACGAGTGAAGTGACGAGCACACCGACATGGCCATTTGATGTTTGTGTGTTGCTCACCGTCTCCACGGGTTAGCGCTTGGAGCGACCCAGTGTGTGGAGCGCTGTTGTCTACTGTAAGCTCCCCCGCTGAAAGCTCCAGTTCGCTCCAGTTGGTCCCCGCCAGTCTCCTCCGCCCCTCGGCAGGGAGTCATCTCTCGCTCCGGGAGAGAGTTTTCATTTGCCATGTCGGAAAAGCAACGAAGGATTCGATCGGCGCCTCTACTGTTGTTGGCCGGCTTGTATTTATACAATGGCTATTCTCCAGGCGGCTGAACGCTGTCCTTGGATGATGCACGCGACTTGTCTAATCGAACCCTGGCGACCTTGGCGGCGGCGACGATACGATCCGACCTTGAGCCTATACTTCATCTGCGCTGTTTTAATCTCATAGTGTACCTCACTCGACACTCCAGCGGCCCCGCCTCGCCTCAGGTATGGATCTACCGCCGGGTCGGTCGAGACGGCGCATCCCCATCAACTGCTATGACACGGCTCTCTGCCTCATTCCTCCCCAGCACCTCTGGCCGTCCATCGAACCCCTGAGATGCCGGTACGATGCCGCTTATGAGAAATGGCCGCCGCATATCAACCTTGTTTACCCCTTCGTCTCCGCCCATGATCTCCAGGCAGCATCGGAGAGCATCGTGGGGTGTCTCGGAAGCGAAGCAACGCCACGGGACTCGCGAGGTCTAGACATAGTGCTGGATGCCGTCTCTTATTTTAGAAACAAGTACTCAAACACGCTCTACCTCCATGATCGCGACCCCGACCGTACTATGACCCTGGCCCAGCTCCGCTCATCAATCCTGCGGGCTCTCGGGCAGGACGACGCTGGCAGTTACGCGATGCATATGTCCGTTGGCCAGACCACAGATGCCGAGTCGGACTCGCATAAGGTCTTTATGGAAAAGTTGGCCCGGCTTCCACCCCTGCGCTGGGAAGCCGGTCACCTGGTAGTGGCGACTAGGGACAGGAGTCATGGCGGCCCGTCGATGATGCGGTTTTGGGGCGCCATCGACCTCCGACAGGTGCAGCTCGTGCAAGCGGCGAGCGTCGTCGGACTGTACGAAGACCGAGTATCCATTCGAAGGGCTGGTGGCGAGACACAGGCTCCCAGCCAGCCTTACACCTATTCCCAACCTGATGGGCTTTGGAGACCGGCCACCTCGCGGGGGCCCAACTCCCACATGGACCCTCCTGAAAATCTGGTTATCGCTAGTTACAACGTCCTTGCCGAGTTTACCTCTCCACCCAGCCAAGCGCGGTACCCGCTTTTGCTAGATAACCTTCTGGACACCACTGCGGCAGCGGATATCCTGGTACTCCAGGAGGTCACTGACGACTTCCTCATCTACCTCCTCGCCAGCGACGAGTTACGGGACCGGTATTCCTACGTAACTCACGGCCCTCCAGACCAGAAAGATCTGGATCCGCTGCCGAGCCTCCTCAACCAAGTTGTTCTCTCGAGGTTTCCTTTTAGCTGGCACCTCTTGTCGCTCAAGAGACAGCACAAAGTATCCTTTATTGCTACGTTTCCTAAACTTGGCAAGCGGCAGGACAACGATATATATCCACTTGTTCTGGCCACCTGCCATCTCACGCGTGGCTTGACAGATGGGGCCGTTTCAGCAAAGAAGGGGGAGCTGCAAAGAATTGTCGAATACCTCCAGCATAACCACAAAGACAGCCCGTGGGTTGTCGCGGGTGACTTCAATCTCGCAACGTCGCGGTACACCATAAACGCAGCCCTGGGAAAAGGCTCAATATCCCAGCACACGGTCGAGCAGATCCACTCGATAGATGATATGCTTTCCAACAGTGGTTTGCGTGACGCCTGGGCCCTTGCGCGATGTGAAGTGGGAGAGTCTTCGGACGACTTTCGCCGCCCGAAAGATCTGTGGCAGACCTACGAGGGTGAACAAGGCGCCACATTCGACCCCACTGAGAACGAACTTGCCGCTGAGCTAGTTGGTACTGGCCTTGGGAACAGACCCCAGCGCTACGACAGGATTCTAGTCAAAGCGGACGATGTGTTCCACGTTGCGGGGTTTAGCATATTTGGATTCCCGACGACCGAGGCTTTGCGCAACAGCAGCGATGTGCTGCTAGGCAGCGATCACTGGGGCATACGGTGTCTGCTCCGCGCCGGCGGCGTGAAGCCTTTCGCGGACTCCGTCTCGAACGCTATCCCGGTTGCCTTGAAGAGGGCACCAGAGTGGCTAGGAGATCCCGACGGGCTCAAGGAGTATCTGATGAAAATCGGAGGCTTCCCCACCGAGGACGACGAAGCGGTCAGAACAAAAGCATTAGAGACTCTTGAAGCGGCGATTCTGGATGCCATTCAGCCGAAGACCACCTATGAGAATGGGGACGAACGAAGAGGGCCCGCTTTGGTGGTGACTCCAGTTGGGTCCTTTGGGATTGGGGTCTGGAGTCGGGACTCTGATATCGACTGCCTGTGCATTGGGCCGTTTAGCTCTCGAACTTTCTTTTCAGTTGTTACGCGATACCTCCGGGCGGCCGAGGGGATCAGGGTCTTACGGAAGGTCAAGGCAAACACAGGCGTCATGCTTGAACTCGAAGTGGGCGGCGTGAGGATGGACCTTCAGTACTGCGGATCCGCTTCGATTGCAGAGCAGTAAGGCCCCAGGGACCAGCTTCTCAACCCTTGAACGGAGATAGATCGACTGACCTCTTGTCTTCTTAGGTGGCCGGCCGTGATGAAGAGACCCGTAACCGACTCGGTGTTCGCTCTTCCGTCACTTACCTTGCTTAAGCTGAAACCTGCCAGAGACCTAGCCTACTTGCGGCGATCAATCCCGGATCTAGCTCAATTCAGACTTGCTTACCTCCTGGTCAAGGCTTGGGCGAAAGAAAAGGGCATCTACGCTGCCAAGTTTGGCTATCTTGGCGGCATTCACATCTTCACCCTGCTCGTGCCAGTCTGCAAGATGCTGCTCCAGGGTGAGGGCACCGTGTCTGTTTCTGATGTTATAGTGACCTTCTTCCACCACTATGCGCATTTCGACTGGAAGGCGCACGTCGTATTCGATCCTTTCTTCCACAAGCGTCTCCGGTACGTTCGGACACCGAGGGAACCGATGTGCCTCCTTGGTTGGCACGGGCCCACTCTGAATACTGCGCTTGCAGCTTCATTCCCCACAATGAAGACGATTGCCACGCAGTTCCAGGCCGCCAGTGAACACCTTTGTCGTGATGCGACGACGTGGTCCACGCTCCTCGGCCTCCCCGGTCACTGGGGACCCGAGGAGAAGTACACGCCTGGCCGCACGGGAGCAGCGGAGTTCCTCCAATCATTCCGGAGCTACGTGAGGCTGGACGCACATTATTGGGGACTGTCTCGAGAGCGACGGAACGGGTATGTCGGTTGGCTGGGCTCCAGATGTGTTTCTGTTCTGGTTGGTAAGTAACGCACGCCAGGCCGCTCCCCACAAACTTATGTTCCAAAGGTGTCGAGGTGTTGAGACTCACTTTCACAGATATCGACAGGAAAGTACCGGAGCTAGTAACCCGGATATGGCCTACGATGTTCTGCGAAGCCGCAAACAGCGAGATCAACGACGGAGACAACATGGAGTACCGCGGATGTTTCCTGATAGGGCTGGAATGGAACGATGACAGGCGCGAGGCTCGGTCAAAGCCTGCATCGGAAGCAGCAGAGGGGACTCTGACAGAAGTGCTACGCCAATTCGAGCAAAGAATCAGAAGTGACGAGAAGTATTACGACCCCAAGACCTCCTGGATGGCCGCAACGATCGTACGTGGGAACGAGCTTGGCGACCTGGAATTCGACTTGAACGAGTGGGAGGAAGTCGGAGACTTCGGCGACAACAGCGACTCGGATTCAGAAGACGACAGCGACGGCCCCGAGACTGAAGCGGAAGACCTAATGGGGGAAGGGGGCGTTCTCACAACCGGAGAGAAACAGGTCAAGGTAACCAAGCGGCCAGGCGCTGGAAAGTTCCGGCCGGCAACGGACGTGATGAACCGGCTGCGATGGGATGACAATATGGACAGCGGCGACTATTTGGTGGGCTACGAAGACAGGTTCGCCGGGATTAAGGAGAAGGACCTCCGGGAATGGAAGAGCGAGCAGACGGATGACGAGTTCATTCCGCAGCACCGGATTGCCTATTTCAAGCGGCGGAGCGACGGGGTAGTGGTCTGGGACAGGGCGGCAAGGATAGATCTGCTGTTCGGAAGCGGATAGAGTAGATACTTGGGGTATGGCGGCATCAGGCCCGTGAGGGGACTGGACGGCCGTCGTGCGCTTGTGCGAGCTTGCGTCCGTGAACGTGACCGTGTGTCAGATGGTAGCTTCGTCAGTGAAATTTATAGACATCACTTGCATGTGGAACACGCTTAGAACACCGCCAGCAGTATCAAATTCGGACAAGGGAGCTCCGCGATTACGACAGTATCGTGCTGCCACATTCACTCGTGATGTGATGAGGGCCATGATATATAGTCCCGGGGTACCCCTGAAGATATCTCTGGTACACCTGCTGCTGCCGCTCGTTCGCTCGCGTCCCAGACTCAAAGGTTATCCCGGCTTCGTCGCTCCCTTCAAAACGCCAGCAATATCCTGCTGCACCATATTCCAAGCATGAATCTCGTAGTGGCGTAGTCTATATCGCAACTCCATTCACACCCAACCCAGATGACGCCTTGACAGCCCTGTATCATGTTGTTTTCATCGAAACGCGGAGAGCGTGATCTGAGTACAGAGAGTCGAGTCGGCGTTAAGGGCGTAATGGGCATGAGGTTGAACAGTCTCACGGTGTTGTCCAAGGAAGAATTTGAACGGACTTGGCCTTGCTCAAGCGGCGTCCGCATTCAGTTTGGATGAGGGAGGGCCGTGCACGCTCGACGCCGAGTTTGGCGGTAACTGGTGGTCCTTCCCACCAGCCAATAAGGCCATGGACACTAAGAAGCTCGTTCAAGTGCTAGGTGGCGGACCAGATGCAGCCCCGTTTAGATAGCCAGATGCTCGACAGCTAACGGCGCACTGATATGCATGAACCCTGCCCCCAAGATACTTCCTAGTATAGGCTCATGAAAACCGCAGCAATAGATGACTTGTCGTACTTGACGTGCTTCCCCTTCCCCTTGTCAATCTCGTGGTACCGATCCCAGAAGCGGTTGTACAGCGGCTCCAGCATCTGCTGCACCGCCCTCGCGAACATTTGACGGACCTCCCTCTCCATGTTGTATGACCGGTGCCGCGCCACCATCTCGTCGAAGTTCGCATTGAAGGCGTGGAACTTGCTCTTCAGGCTGTCGCGGTCCTTGGAGGATATGCCCTTCACGACGGACACCGAGTCGGCCTGGCTCGAGTTCGGTCGCTGTGAGCGGCTTGTGTGGATGACATCAAATAGATGCGTAGAGATATCCTTGCAGGGGTCAGTGTAGAGCGCAACGGCCTTCTTGCGCCACTGATCCAGCATCATCATGCGCGATTCTAGGAGAGACGCGAGATCCGAGTCGCGGACCATGCGCTCGACGATGACGACACAATTGGCCAGAAAAACACCCTGGAGAGACTTTCCCTTGAGCAGGACAGCGGCTTTCTGGCCCAGTGCTGACAGAAGTGCATCGATGGTGTCCACACAATAGTTCACGAATATTTCTTTTCCATCTGCCCCAACGTCGAAGGAGGCGAGGCTCGGTGCGCGGTCAGCCGCTCGTTTAGCCCCTCCGCCGGACCTCCAGCCGCCGTCACCGATGGAGATCATGATGCCCGATATGGGGCCAAGGAACTCAGCCATGTTCTGCAGCCTCTTGACCACTTCTGACACAAGGGGGACGGGTGCGCCGTCGAGGGGTAGAGACTGTAGATTGGTCGCCCTCCTGCGGGCGTCTTCCAACATCTCAGTGGGGGCCGACTTCGCGGTCTCTCGGATTGGTTTGAGGGCAGCGGCCAGAGGGCCCTTCAACTCGCCGGTACGGGATTCTATACTGCTCGAGAGGGTCGTCATGACGTCGGTGATCTCGAAGGCTAAGAACGAGTCCGTGTTCAGATGCGCCCTGACGTGAGAGTTGAGCTCTCGAAGGGTTCGGGCTAGCTCCGCCAGTGAGGGCTGACACACAGCCTGGAAAAGGGAACCCCAGTCCTCGCGAGTGAAGATGTTGCAAATGTTGTCGTACTCTGCGACGAATATGCCATCCATGGCCTTTGCGTAGGATCCGATCGCGTTGGTCCCCGCGCGGTATATGGCATCGGGAATCACCTTCTTGGATGTATTGACGCTGGCGGTGGCCAAGGTGGATAGACTTGACTGGAGATATGAACTTCTTATGTCCACATATAGCTTCCCAACGGACGAGTCCTGTGGCCCACTGGTCATGTTACTCTGGCGCACATTTGCGGTTATGTACGAGTTTATAAGACCCAGTCTCGCAAACTTGTCCTGTGATAGAGCCGGGAAGGGTTTATCCTTGGTGATGAAGTGGAGGACCTCGACCTTGGGAGGTGTTTCGCCTTGCAGGAGCTTCTGGAAGTGCGACTCGAGGAGATTGTTCCCGAACTTGACCAGACGGGTCAGCTCCGCCATGGTCTGTTGATTCGCGCGGAGGTTCGAGGTTTGCATGTCCGCCAAGGACCTGTTCAGCCGCTTCAAGGATGCGAGGTAGTTGGAGAGGCCGACCTTGTCGGGACCGGAGCGGATAATCTGCTCCTCATCTTGTTTGTTGCTGGCGGGAGACCGGAGCTTCTCGATGGCTGTAATAACGTGATCGATATCTATTTGGACGCTATGTCAGAAACAACTTGCCATGGTGGGTGAACAGAGCATAGAGACACCAGACGGGCGGCACTAACTGTGGTTCAATGTCTGTAGGCGCTTCGTCTCGCCTCCTAGAGGACCAGTCACATCGCGCACACTCTTGCCGCTCTCATCGAGGCGACCGAGGCAAGCCTGAATCTTCTTGGTTAATTGGGTCGTCTTCTCCAGGCGAGAGTTTAGAACGTCGACTTCGGCGCGCGCCTCCTCGTCCGCCGCGATGCGCACGCTGGCGGCCATTACGGACATGAGTGCCGGCACACGACGCGGAGGGTTAGGCTACGTGCGGGGGCCAAGCGATTGGGTCGTCGGTCAAACAGCGATGGAGGGATGCCGTAAGTGATTCAGTGGCTTCGATGGTGATCCGCGGGACGGCGCCGCGAAACGGGCATTGCGGGAGCGGTGGCTGGTGGGGCCTAGACGAGGGCAATGATGCGAGCGGTGCCCGAAGCTCCTGCGACAGGGGCCTGCGAAGTACTTTGTACACCGTGTTTATATTCGTCCCAGCCCGGGGCATCGCACGTGGCCGGGCGTGTAAAAGAGTTGAGCCAGGTGAATTTCGCGCGATAACACCGCATTTACGGCATCTAATACGCGTCTGATATGTTGGACAAGACTCCCCGAGGCAGAGTCACCAGTTTGGAAGCGACAAGGTGCGCACCTGCTGTGCTTTCTTGTAAGAAGAGTGGGTCCGTCTCCGTCCCAGCGCCGATACGGTGGGCTGCACGGATTATCCTTCATCCCCTCTGAGCCAATGGCCGTGCTGCCTGGTCGACGCGAAAAACCACTTAACGCGCTCCCGGCGAGACGCGTCTTTTTCCTGCCCCTCAATGCTGCCCCAACACCAAATTGTCGGCCTGCTAGATCTCGTCTCTCTTTCCCTCCGGCAACGCCGTCTCCGTCCCCCACGCCCGCCCAATCTTCCGACGGGAATTTCCATCAATCTACCCCATATCGCGCTCGCCGCAAGATTTCATCTAGCCCGCAGTTCCTGGCGTTTCACGCGCTCGTCCCCACCCTTCTCTCGCCGCTCAGTGCCGCGTCGGCATCATGGACTCGTTCATGCTGCAAGATGAGGCGACGAAGGAACGCATTCGCCAGGCTGAGGACTTTCTCGATCCACGTATGGTTCCCCCTTCGGCCCCTCTCCCGAGTACTCGCTCGCGAGCTAATTTCATCCCCCCCTGCAGATGACTCCCCTCACAGGAGTTACCGGTCCGATATCATCCTAATGTTGCAGAAGAATCAGAGGAGGTTGACTGTTAACCTGGACCACGTCCGCGACCACGATCCGGAGCTTGCTCAGGGCCTCCTCGCTCGCCCGTTCGACTTTACCTTGGCCTTCAATCATGCTCTTGCACAGATTGTCAAGACCATATCACAGGCGCGGCCCGACCAGACTGGTCCCGACGTCTTATATTACTGCGCCTGGGCCGGCAGCTTTGGCCTAAACCATTGCAACCCGAGGTCGCTCTCGTCGTATCATCTCAACCACATGGTCTCCATCGACGGCATTGTGACGCGATGCTCCCTCATCCGGCCCAAGATAACGAAGAGCGTTCACTTCAACGAGACAAAAAACATCTTTCATTTCAGGGAATACCAGGACCAGACCATGACAAATGGTGTCGTGACTTCAAGCGTATACCCTCAAGAAGACGAGGAAGGAAACCCGCTCATCACGGAATACGGCTTCTCGACATACAGGGACCACCAGACCGTGTCTATCCAAGAGATGCCCGAGAGGGCGCCTGCGGGCCAGTTGCCGCGCGGTGTAGACGTTATCCTGGATGACGATCTTGTTGACAAGGTCAAGCCCGGTGATCGCGTTCAGCTCGTGGGCATATACCGCACCCTTGGCAACCGGAACACAAATCACAACAGCGCCGTCTTCAAGACGGTAATACTTGCCAACAACGTGGTGTTATTGTCGTCCAAGTCCGGTGGCGGGGTGGCTACCGCGACCATCACTGATACTGACATCCGGAACATCAACAAGATCGCCAAGAAGAAGAACCTGTTCCATCTCCTATCACAGTCTCTCGCACCCAGCATCTACGGTCACGACTACATCAAGAAGGCCATCCTCCTCATGCTTCTCGGCGGCATGGAGAAGAACCTGGAGAACGGCACGCACCTTAGAGGTGACATTAACATTCTCATGGTGGGAGACCCGTCAACGGCGAAGTCCCAGCTGCTCCGATTTGTCCTGAACACTGCACCGCTCGCCATTGCCACCACCGGACGGGGATCCTCTGGCGTTGGTCTTACTGCTGCCGTCACCTCGGACAAGGAAACTGGCGAGAGGAGGCTCGAAGCTGGTGCTATGGTCATGGCCGATAGAGGCGTCGTCTGCATCGATGAGTTTGACAAGATGTCCGACATTGACCGGGTCGCAATTCACGAAGTCATGGAACAACAGACTGTCACCATTGCCAAGGCGGGCATTCATACCTCCCTCAACGCAAGGTGCAGTGTTATCGCTGCTGCAAACCCCATCTTCGGCCAGTACGACACTCACAAGGATCCTCACAAGAACATTGCTCTACCCGACTCCCTACTTTCTCGTTTCGATCTTCTGTTCGTCGTCACGGACGACATTGAGGATACGCGGGATCGTCGCATCTCGGAACACGTCCTGCGCATGCATCGGTACCGTCTCGCCGGGTCAGAGGAGGGAGCACCCGTTCGAGAGAATGCCGGTCAGTCTCTGGGAGTCGCGGCTAATAGCCAGACCGATACCTCCCAGCGTCCGACCGACGTATACGAGAAATACGATCCTCTCCTTCATGCTGGTGTTACAGTCACGTCCGGCCGTGGCTCGAACAAGAAGCCTGAAGTCCTGAGCATTCCGTTCATGAAGAAGTACATCCAGTATGCCAAGAGTAGGATAAAGCCAGTCCTGACCCAGGACGCCTCTGACCGCATTGGCGACATCTACGTCGGCCTACGCAATGACGAGATGGAAGGGAACCAAAGACGGACCAGCCCACTGACCGTTCGTACCCTGGAGACGCTCATCCGTTTAGCTACCGCCCATGCCAAGGCGAGACTGTCGAATAGGGTTGAGGAACGCGATGCGGAGGCCGCCGAGGGGATCCTGCGATTTGCCCTCTTCAAGGAAGTACTTGAGGACCGGTCTCGCAAGAGGAGGAAGAAGACTCAAACTGTCGAATTTGCGTCGGATAGCGAAGAAAGCTCTGACGAGGACGACTCGGATGACGATGACAGTAGGAATCATCGGGCAGCTCCTGGACAGGCGTCTTCCAACTCGAGATCAACCCGGTCCACGGCACGTTCGGGTGCTGGTACGCAGGATGCCAACAGCACCTCCCAGTCCAACGGGGCGCGTGGTAGTGGAAGAACTGGGACGCCGCTAACGCAGGACGACGACGAAGACGACCAGCTGTATGATGCTACCCCCAGGCGGACCAGAAGCAGCGGTGCTCCTCGGAGTACCGCCGCTTCCCGGTCACAGGCATCGTTCGCCTCGTCCATTCCGTCGTCACAGCTACAAACGCAGGGAGATAGCCAGGACGACAACGACGAGCTGGTGAGCGAAACGGCCGGGCTGAACCTCGACGCCCCCATTACCACTCAAAGGCTCGCCACTTTCCGATCGGCTCTTGGCCAGCTTCTCAACACGCCACTGTTCGAAGACGACTCGGCAAATGTTGATGACCTCGTCGGTGCCGTCAACCGGAAGGTGGGGTCCTCGGGGGGGGACAGTTTCAGCAAGGAGGAGGCCATTAAGGCGCTAAAGAAGATGGATGAGGCAGCGCAGATCATGTAAGTTTCCCTGCGAGTCAAGCGAGTCCTTTGAGTATCCGACCCTAACTGTTTATTTCAGGTTCACGGATGGCGAGCTCGTGTACAAGGTTTAGTTCTCTGAATGAAGCCATGGTATCCGGCGACGAATTATGTCACGTACAGGGGTTGATGCGCTTTCTGAAATGGTGGATTCTGACATGTAGGCGTTTGGTTGTCTTTTCGGCAATATCCTTTCAAAGCACAGGAGGAGTAGACGGGCAAAGAGTGGTCTTAGGGGTCTGGTAATCCGGCCTTGCGGCCCTGATGTTGGGCCGGGAATATGACACGGACACTGTAGAATTTTGGGAGAATTAATATCATGTTTCTTCTCGCTGCGTGTGCGTAAGTCTATCATGTGCGCTGGACTGACTCTAATGGCCGCCCTATCGTATCTTGGTCAATCGTCGCTAGAACTCCTTCAGTCTATCGCCGGGCCTTTCTCCGTTCCACGTCTCATTCCCGTGCTCGTCCTTGCCTAGGCTTGGAAGACCGACCTGCTCTATCGCGAAGCTAGCTGACACGGACCCGTAGGCCACAGCTTCTTCGATGCTCTTTCCCCTCGCCAGCGCCACGGACAGCCCGCCAAGGAATGCGTTCCCGCCGCCGGTGGGGTCGACGATTCTGCTGGAGTCCTGGTGGTAGGCAGGCAACCACTTCTCGACGCCGGCGTCGACCTCGATCTCATCCCTCGCAATGGACCCGTCCTCATCGTGCGTGAGACCGGCGAAGAGGGCCTCCATGTCGATGTCCGGGCGGAGCCCGCCGTGTATGTTGTCCTTCTTCGGGCGGTCCGCAGCGCCGCCGTTGGGCTTCCTCCTGCGGCCACCGTTGCGGGCGATGTAGCAACCCTTCTCGGCGGCCCTCACGACGAGGGTGAAGGACTGGAGGCAGATGCTGCCGAGGAGCTGCTCGCAGTGGCGCTCGACGGCGGCGGTGGACACCTCGCCTGTCTCAGGGTCGAGGCCGTCGTCGCCCATGAGGCCGGCAAGCTCGGCGTGGTTGGGACTGCAGATGTCGACGACGGGGAGAGTGTTGGTGCAGGCGAGCAGCTCGTCCGGGGTGCACTTGTCGGGTATGGGCTCCCAGATGATGAACGGCCGCGCGTACTCGTCTGGCGACATGGCGAGCTTGCGCAGCTTAGTGAGGTCGGCCACAATCTCCTGGCACCGGGCCGGGGAGCAGACCATGTGGAAGGACTTGGAGGTGAGCAGGTGGGGAGGGACATCCTTGGCGTTGAGGCGCCGCTTGGGAGTCAGGTACGCGAAGTCCCGCTTCTCTCCGGCGCCGTAACCGTTCCAGGCACGAGTGGTGAGGCGGTTACTATCCTTGCGGAAGGCGGCAGAGGTCTCCCAGGAGTCGATAAGGGTGACTACATCAGAGGGGAAATCCGTGCCCATATCCACAATCCAGCCGACTGAGGATGATAGTGGGGGAGGAGACATGAGTCTCGCGCCCAGGGCGGCATATGTGCCAGCGCCGCCGGGCACATTGCACGCCGGCGGCGTCGGCGGGACGAATTCGATGTCGTCTGCCAACTGTGTTAGCTAGGCGGGTTTTCCGAGCTGCATCTCACATGCCGCGATGGGACTTGCCTATGATAAACATGGCCATAGTCATAAAGTCGACGGTCTTTGCCTCGCCCCCGGACCCTTGGGCCTTGGCGTGAGCATCTTGCGCGGACACATCGGACGCCGCCTGCAAGCCATCGACCGGTTCCGCTGAGGATGAGGCCCGGTTGCTGTCGGAGTCCTCTTGGGCAGTCATTTTGGCCTCGGCAAATTAGAGCCTAACCCCGGTGCCGGATCTCATGTAGGACGAGGTCCGAGGTGGCCGTCGGGGTGGAACTGTAGTGACTCGATTTGTGGCGTGGACGGAAGACGAGGAAGGGCCAGAAATGCGCCCACCAAAATGAGTTGTGGGCTGCAGGACGGGGTTTCTGGTGAGATAGGCTATGTAGACTGCTCAAACCATGATCGGCAATCAGAGGGCGAAGTGAGATGGCGGGCCGGCGTGGACTGGGAGAGCCGGGAGAGTTGTCCAGGCTTGGTTGGGTGTGCACGGATATTCACAGTTGGAGTTGGACCGCCGCGCAGAACACTCGAGAGGGTGGACCAAAGACACTGATTCACTACTACTTTGTACATGCGTCCCCAAGACCTACATGCGTCAGCCAGTTCCTCGCCCGCCATGCATGTGCCTGAGTGGCATGTTGTATTAGCTGCTGGCACTCGGCGGTGGGTAAAGGCGCAGGCTCCGTCATGTCACAGCTCGCGAATGGACCCGAGAGGATGGTGTCGACAGGTGGTGAAACGGTGGGTGCTTGTGGGGTGCAACTGCAACGCCTAATTAGTTGGTCGCTCTTACGGATACCTGCGAGTACACATGTAGTTGCTCAGGGTAGTCGACTGAAGCCTCATATGAGGGGCCGCGTGGTGCTGACTGAGGGAGGGTACGATGGGGGTTGGGACATTATGGCTGCTGAGAAAATTTGGGTTCAATGTTACCACACGGGGGGGTATTGACGGCCTGTTCGTGCAATGACACCTGTTGATGTCTTTGACTTGTGCCCTGTGATTAGGCTGCTGCCATCTGGGTGGCTCGGTGAGCACTGCCGCAGTGGAGCCCTGGGATTATTACCTAAGGAGGCCGACAGACAGCTTGACAGGGGGAACCTGACCTCCAGCAGGGGAGACTAAGATGAACGTCAAGGCAGCAGAAACTGAAACGTCGTCCGTTTCTTCCCATCTTGCTGGAGGCACTGAGGTTTCTATCCTAGCATTTCCCAACGAGCCTGCTCCTCCGTTCATTCAAGGGGAGCTCTGTACATCCACATAGCGACATCGCCGACTTCGTTCTCTGGCTCGCCAGACCCCCTTTCCGAAGCAACCTCCAAGCACCCAGGACCCCCTTGGTCTCGTCGCCGATCCAAACCATCGCCGCATTGGCCTTGCGATCCGCCGTGCCACCTCCCACCCGAAATATAATGGCTTCAAACGGAATGCATAACCTCGCGACCCTCATTAAACGGTATGCTTAAGCTTCCTTCCATCCGACTTCGCGCGTGCCGACCTCGCCCCGTCCACGTCCTCACTCGGCACCGATACTCATGCTGCGCGTAGGCTCGAGGCCGCAACATCGCGGCTAGAAGACATCGCCGAGTCGACCCAGGACGCCCCTCCCCCCCCCAAGAGCCCCTCGCCTCCGTCGGTCCCGCCCCCGCCTGCGTCCAAGTCGCTACCCGCTCCCGCGTCCTCGAGCCCGCCTCCTCCCGCGCTCCCCGCCGAGCCGCTCCCCGAAGTCGTGGAAGAGTATGACCAGTTCATCAAGAACTCTGTGCTCAAATATGTCGAAATCGCGAAGGGGGTAGACAAGCACGTCGCTGAGCAGGTACGTCACCAGCCCGCAGTGCTCTTAGCTTCGCCGACTGACCCATTGTATCGCAACTAGGCCGAGCTCTTCCTCGAAGGATTCCACGCCCAGAGGAACTTCCTCCTAATCTCGACCAAGGCTAAGAAACCCGACATGGCCGGCTCCGAGATGTCAGTGTACCAGGACCTCCTCAAACCAATCAGCGATTCCATCAGCCGTGTCGGTGCTGTAAAGGAGGCGAACAGGGCCTCCGAGTTCTACAACCACCTCTCCACCGTCGCTGAGGGCGCCCTTGTCCTTGCCTGGGTCACTGTCGACAACAGGCCATGGAAGCATGTGGAGGAGAGCTTGGGGTCTGCGCAGTTCTTCGGGAACCGTGTCCTGAAGGAGTTCAAAGAGAAGTGTGTCAACAACCTTGTCCCGCCCCTGTCCTTCTAGTCGCTGTGTGAGCGAGAGCGTGGCTGACCGCGCACCATCCTCAGGGACCCTAAGCAGGCCGAGTTCGTCCAGGCTTTCTACCAAGTATTCCGTGACCTTAGCGAGTACGCCAAGCAATACTTCCCCAACGGTGTAATATGGAACGCCAAAGGAAAGCCCGCGAAAGAAGTAATGTCCGAGATCGCTGGCCAAACCGGTAAGGCCCCGGAGGCCCCGGCGGCCCCTCCTGCGCCTGCGCCGGGTGCCGGCGGGCCGCCGCCCCCACCCCCCCCGCCGCCCCCGTCTTTCCTCGTCGACGATGCCGCGCCAGCGAGTGAAGCCTCGAAGGAGCCGAGCGGCCTCGGCGCTGTGTTCTCCGAGCTCAACAAAGGAGAGGCCGTCACCAGTGGCCTGCGCAAGGTTGACAAGTCGGAGATGACCCACAAGAACCCGTCCTTGCGCGCGAGCGCGAGCGTCTCGGATAAGGGCTCCACAGGTCGTGGAAAGAGCCCGGCGCCTGGAAAGAAGCCCAAGCCCGAGAGCATGAGGATGAAGAAGCCGCCGAAGAAGGAGCTAGATGGCAACAAGTGGCTAATCGTAAGTGCCGTCCTCACCCATGTCGTTGTTACTCGACTGACTAGAGAATTCGCGCTATAGGAGAACTACGAGAACCACCCTGAGCCGATAGAGATTGAGGCGTCTATTTCGCAGTCGATACTCATCAGCAAGTGCAACAAGACGACCATCATCGTCAAGGGCAAGGCGAACGCAGTGACGGCCGAGAATACCAACCGCCTCTCCCTCGTTGTCGACAGCCTCGTCTCAACCGTAGATGTCGTTAAGTCGCAGGACTTTGCTCTCCAGGTCCTGGGCAGTCTACCCACCGTCATGTTGGACCAGGTCGATAGCGCCCAAGTGTACCTCAGCAAAGAGAGCACATCCACCAAGGTCTTCTCCAGCAAGTCTGCGAGCATCAACCTTAATGTCATCTCTGGCGAGGACGATGACTACAAGGAGGTGGCGCTGCCTTCGCAGCTGTGCTCGTATTACGACGCGGACAAGGGAGATCTGGTTAATGAGATCGTTGCTCACGCCGGCTAAGGCAGGTGGGGACCCGGTGGGGTTTTGCGGGAGGCATGGCGGTATCCGCGTGGACATAATGTCCTTTGACGTCCTCGGGTCCGGCCTGTCTAGGCTCTTCTGCCCAGGCGGTGGGAGGCCTTCCGTATATACATGTATAGCTTGGTGCCTCCTTCAGTCCCATGTACAAAGACGCCCTGTTTTGTATAGAGCTCGTGTCTGTTGAATGTAACATCAGATCTAGTCATTGCCATATCGCCAGCGAGGAGCTGTTTCACCAAGGGTCACTAGTAGTAAAGGTAAACAAGGAACAAGAACTCGTCTAAGTCTATTCTCACACTCGATTGGCCTGGCCCTGACCCTGGAAACCACCAGGAACCAAGGGGACCATGCAGTACATAAATGCTGAGGATTTCTACCAGGAAGTCCACTAAATAAATCGACAGGTATCACAGATGTTGATGCCGGGCGACCATCCCCGAAAAGAAGGCCGACATCCGTCGCCAAAACCACCCGCAAGACTGGTTTACAGCTTGGGCTTGGGAGCCTCGAGAGTGGGCAGGAGGAGGTCGCGCATCTCGTTCGCGGCCTCGTTGATGTAATAGCTCATCTTGTCGCTGCCCTGGCGCTTGGACACGATGTTGAAGTTGAGGCTGGTGAGAAGGATGAGTTAGCAACGGGTTCGAAACGAGACTTGAAGTGAAGGAAAGGGACAGGGAGAGGAAGGGGCGTCTTTTGGAAGCTTACCTGTTCTCGTTAATCATGTAGGCGATGCCAAAGCCCTCATCGTTGACCTGGCTCCAACCGTAGCCGTTGAAGAACTCGGAGCTGAGCTGCGAGGTGGAGAGGTACCAGGAGCTCGAGTAGGCGTAGGCGGGGTCCTTGTAGATGGAAGGGACCTCCTCGCCGGGCTCGAGCAGCTTCTTGAGACCGAACAGGTGCCTGTCGACACCCTTGCCGTCGGACGCGGCGGTGATGTACTCCAGGTGCGAGTTGATGGCGTCGCGGAAGAGCTTCACCTTGTTCTTGTCGTCGGCGGCCGGGTCGGCCATGGAGGCGCACCACGCGACGGAGGCGTTGGAGACGGTGCGGCACGTCTCGGTGCGGCCGAGCTGGAAGCGGCGAGTGGCGGCGGACTCGTAGGTGGGGCGGTTGACGCCGTACATCTTGTGGTAGGCGAGCTGGATGATCATCTGCACGTAGGCGTCGGGCGAGCACTTGAACTTCTTAATGAGGCCCTTGCCGTAGGCCTGGTAGGCCTGGACGGTGAGCTCATGGCCGCCGATGACGGCGTTGAAGTCCTTGACGGCGCGGTCGATTTCAGATTGCACCTCGGGCGTAACGCGGAACTTGACGGCCTCAGGCTTGGGGAGGTTGGAGCGGACGGTGGGGTTCCCGAAGTCAAGCTTCTCGTTGAAGATGAGGTCGTTGACGTGGTCGTTGAGGCGGTGGGTCGGGGTGCCGTCCATCATGGAGTGCTCGCCCAGGAAGCCCGAGGTGCCGTTGTCGTTGACGATGAACTGCAACGGCTTGTCGTTCCAGCGGTTGGCGCCGTCGCCGTGCCAGTACTGGTGGGCGCGCTCCTCGAGCGTCACGGGCGCCGCGTCGTCGAGGCAGACGAGGAACGACGCCGACTCGATGGCCTCGACGGCCTTGGCGTTGGCGGGATCGGCCTTGAGGAGGACCTGGCGCGCGTCGGCCCAGACGTCACGGTTCTCGGTCGTCAGGGCGCCGACGGGGGCCACAGTCTCGGTGGCCAGGCCGTACACGCTGGCGAACTGCTGCTCGAGCTCCGACGTGTTGAGCTGCTTGCCGTCGACCTCGTGCATGACCTTGAAGAACTGGTTCTTGCGCACGACGACGATGTGCTTGTTCTCCTGGGCGGAGTGCTTGACGGGGTGGTCTGCCGGGTGGGCGGCGACGCGGCTGGCGTTGAACATCCACTTGTAGCTGTCCATGCAGATAGGCAGCTTCTTCATATACTCGGGTTCCAGTGTGCCCTGGTCGACCTGCGACTTGAACTCGAGCGCGGCGGTGGTAATGGCGGCGGCGCGCTTCGCGGGGTCCCTCCTCTTTCGGTCATCGCGGTGGGAGTAGAAGTAGCTGACGTAGGGCACGACGGGGTCGCGGTAGCTGAGGTACGCCGCGTCGTTCCACCACTCGTATATCCAGTTCTTGTGCTTAGGGTCCTCGCGCCTCGCCACGAGCTTGTCCTGCAGCTTGTGGCCGACGCCGCCGGGCTTGATGAACTCCTGGACGGCGGCCTTGCTCGCCTCCAGCTTCTCCGGGGTAAGGAGGGGCTCCAGTGACGTCAGATATCGTGACGCCGTCTCCTCGAGCGTGGGAACTGGGAGCCGGGGGAGGGACTCCTGGAACCGGAGCATCGGGCCCTTGGACTTGTCTTCGACGTACCCCGCTGTTCGGCACTCAGTCAGAGAGGGCGCACTGGGAAAGAGCTAACGAGGCCGATCCTCGGCCTATTGGGAGAGCGGACATACCTGGCGCGGCGGAGCTGTTACTCCTCCTTCCGGTTGGTGCCATGGCTGCGATATTCTGCGGACCTCGTTAGCTGGTTGGGGTCGTCCGGACAAGCATGTGAAGACGAAACAAGCGAGAAAGACGAACCCGAGAGACGGCTGTACGGTTAGAGAACGTTCTGGGTGATGCCGTAGCAAAGCGCCTAGCCGCGAACATGACGGGATAGGATGTGATGAAGCTGAAGACGAGAGGGACGGTGCGGAAAAGGGGGAGCTTTTTTCTATCCGCTTCTCCAACGCGACGGACAGGAGAAAAGGGCAGGACGGGACCCAGAGAGAGGAGACTCGGCGCAAGAGGGACCAAGGCCTCGGTCGGTTTCGGTTGTGGGGCGGTATACTAGGAGCTAGGAGCTAGGGGGGGGGCAAAGGACGCCGAAGTGGTTCGGCGCAACGTTCCTCTCTCGCCAGCAGGGTTCCAAGCATGCGCTAGGGGCCAAGGAGTCGCGTGGGGTTCGGCGATTTCGGGGGGTTGGTGGGTGGCGCGGGGCGAGCTTGAGGGGCGGGTTTGGAGAAGGCAGCGCTGAGCCGCGGTAACTTTTGGGGTCTTACACGGCCGAACTGGCGCTGCGAGTGGCTGCCACCTTTCGCCTCTGGGATTCAGCCAAGGGATTTTGGCCAAAAAACTACAATTCCACCTCAAATTCTTCAGGCGAATGTTTTAGATGTTATATACCCCTTTTTTCTCCCTGGTAGTCTGATGCGCAGCTCGGAAGAAGGGACCAGAGCTCACAGCGGAACGCGGCGAGAGCTCCAAGATGCGCAGGCGCAGGGGGCCCTTGAGCCGAGGTTAAATAGCCGGCCTGGGCCGACTGGATACGTCACTCTTGGTACGGTGGATAATGTACCCCACCCCCACGAAGTTAGGCCGCCGGGCCCACCGGAGAGAGCAACCTGGTCCCACTGCCACTTCCTCCTCTTGCCCGGCAGCTGGGATGCGCGTACGAATATGCACGTGCTTGTTAGCAAACGCCCTGCTTGTTTCAAGCCCCGTAGACCTTTCGAACATGGCATTTCAAAGATGACAATAAACCAACTTCGAATAGAAGTGCCTCGTCTGTTTTCATCAGTTTAAACATCACTCGTAGGCAAAATGACCCGGTAATGCTCAGGTAATGCTCACCGAGTAACCCCTGGACACCGGCGCTGGCTAGCACAGGTCGACCGAAGGAGCAATGCAGGCCCTTCTCCATCTTTCTCCGTTTCCCCATGGAGGTGGTGCTTGCGCGATTAATCCGGCCGACCCTGATACGCCGACGCCAGGGGGTCGGGCTACAGCTCCCCTCGTCCATCATCCATTGCTCCCGCCATCACTGCCGGAGCTGCGGAATATACTATGTACAAGTACGGAGTATGCGGAGAAATAAGGACGGTTAGCACTTTCTCGGTAGACCACTCACCCATAGCTAACATGGCCGGAGAAACGCGGAAACGGTACGATTTTCAGGAATCAAGAAACCCGGAAGACTAACAGATACAGTTATTCACACAGACCAATTCCCAGACCCAAGCAGATAGAAAATCACACGAGGCCACGCAACCCACTGTTCCGCGCAGCAGATGAAAAAAAAGCACCCCCGAACCCCGTCCCTCACTCCCCCAGTCCTCGCAAACGCCTGCATTATAGCCGTGGCTATCTCGCGTGTTCCTCGGTCATTCTAGACTCTTCCCGCGGACAGACTAGACGTGTCGTCCGCGTCAAGCCGAAGCACAAAGCCATTTCAATCCTAGTTCCCGTCCGTTCATGCTTCGAACGACTTGACCGGCCCCTCGCTTGACAGAGGCTGAACGTTGATAGGCCCGTCGCTTCCCTGGAACCCGAGCCTCTCGCCCTCACCGCCGATATCGAGTGCCATGCGCGGCCCCGCCTCCCCACCGGCCGCGGCGGCGGCTTTGAGGCCCTCCTGCGCGTCGCGCACTCTCTTCTTGAAGGACAGCCGGTCCAGGAAGAGCTGCTGCCTTCCCCTCTCCAGCTCTCGCTTCTCCGCCTGAAGAATGCCCTCCATGTCGTTAAAGTACTTGAGCTTCAACTCCAGCTTCTGAAGCATGACGTTGGCTGCAGCGGAGACGAGCCTCGTCATCTCACGCTCCTCGTGCGAGGCAAAGCCCGCCGAGCGCGCTCCGATGGAGGCTAACGGGATCGATGCCACCGTACTGCTTGACGTGGTCGTCGTAGTCGTCGTCGTCTGTGTAGTAGTGGTCTTGATGTCAAGGTCCATCGACTCCCCCTCGCCCGCCTTGCCCTTGCCGTTAGTATCGGCCTCACCATCCTGCTTTTCCCCACCGAGCTTGCTGCGAAGTCTCCGCTTTAGCTCATCAGCAGACTTGTTTGCCGCCGCCGCCGTACTGGCGGGGTCCGCGAGGCTGGCGAGGAAGCCAACCACCGACATGACGGGGTTATCGGCTTGGTTGAAGGGGAGCTGGCCGCCCTGGGTACCGAGCAGAGGCATACCCACCGGGGCATTAACGGACGCAAAGTCGCTGTCCAGGTACTTTTCTTCAATATCCAACTGCAGGAACCGAAGCACGCATTCCTCGCGAGTACGGGTGCCGACGTGTTCCGCAATCTCGCCCCAGTCGTCATCATAGCGCTCGAGTCCTTCGAGGAGGCGAAGAGTCTCGGCGTCGGACCAAGGCGCGTCGCGGTCGAGGGAGTGCGTGTAGGTGGGATTCTCCACCCGAGTATACTGCGACTTCAGATGGTTGTTCGGCATGCGCCCTTCCAGGCAGCAACTCGGGCAGAGGTCGTACTTGGTGTTGGATGACGGATCGCTCTTCGTGTAGTGGTAGTAAGTCCGGGTACAATCGATACCACACTGGTAGCAGTTGACCTTGGTTATCGGGGCTTTCGTGATTTCCTCCAGAGACGTGCTGCTAACACCATTGGTGGTCGGCGCCTCTCCGTTGGCCTTCTCATCGGTCTTGTTCAACTTGGTCCCCTTGGCAGATGCCTCATAGATGTTTCGTCCAATTTCTAGGTTGAGATCGCCCCTCGGGGCGGTTCCTGTGGCGGCCTTGGCCTCAGTATCGAAGTTCTTCTTGCCCTCGAGTACCGTGGGGTCAGCAGAGGGCTGCCATGGCTGCAGGCCGCGCGGAGTATCGCATATGATCTTGAAATGGCCAGTGAAAGGGGGCCCGACATGAGACGCGCGTTGCTGCATGTCAACCTGTGCATCGGGTTAGCAAGGTTCCAAGACGAATGATCGCGGCGGCGAATCCCTACCTGGTAGTTGATCAGGCCCCATTGCTCTAGGAAGGCGTGTACGCGCATGATGGCGCAAACGTCACCGGCAAGGTTCCTACGGCAAGCAGTCACGGTAAGGTACTCTGAGGGGTTCAAGCGGTAAGTGTTGATCATGAAGTCGCGGTAGTCCTTGTAGATGGCCGGCGTCTTGCTTCGGTTTCGGTTGTTGAAAAACTCTGGTAGCGCCTTCCTCTCGATGTCATGAATGCCCGTCATGTCAAACCAAGTGCTGTAACTTGGAAGGATGATGGCATGTGTCTGAGAGATGAGGTGTTCGCGCGCCGCCGACTCCACAGATTCCTTGCTCTTTGCGTCCTGCTTCTCCCCCGCGGCTTCGGGCGCGGTGCCCTGGGCATTCTCTTCTCCGCCCTGGGCCGGCTTCGATTCATCATTGGTCTCAACCATTACGGCGTCCTCCGGTGCAGTCGCCGCATCTTGACTTCGCGCTGAATCCGCTTCCGGGTTGTCTGTGGCGGGCGCGGCGGGGGTTTCGCTGTCTCGTTTGATGGCGGGCTCGGAAGCATGTCCTTCGCCCATTTGAACATCTGTGCCAGGTCAGCTACGTCGAAGCCGTAGCAAGCCAGGAGGTCGAGGTGGGGAAAACTACCTTCGGATCCATCACCAGCCGCTTGCAGCGGGGGCTGCGCTAGGATCTGGTTTGCGCCCGGCGACGCGGCATTGCCGGGAGTTCCGAATTCCGCCGAGTCGTCCATGTCGATGGATTGCGCGCCTTCGCGAATGCTTTCGATACGCTCGTAAAGTCGATCCAGGGATTTAGGCTCGACTCAGACAGTCAGCATTCGTCGCGAGACACTAGTCTCCGGATCGCGTCGCGGAAAATATACACGGCAAAAGCCTATGCTATCGCCTGTCTCCGTGATGGGGTCGGCGGGTAATTGTTGGAAAAGCGATACCTGCGATGGAGACGGATGTCGCGTTTCGGCGTTGAAATTTTGGCGCGACGCTCAAGATGAAGGATATTGGCCACAGTACTCGCAACTGGCTCCAGTTGGGACTTGGAGTTAAGCCGCCTGCTGACCCCTGTCTTGAAGACGAACGTGGGACGTCACATGATACCTACGTCTTTTACCCGAGAATCTGCCGCTTACTAAGAAGCCACCCGGGTCCCCAAGTCACAGCACCGCTTACCCTCGGGCTGCTAACATAGGATGATCGTTTGCACTAATACGTGTTGATACCCATGTGACGGGCTGGGTGAAGAAATCGAACTCCGTCTCCGAGATAGCGGCCAGTCGCTGGGCGCAGGTTTGCCTTGAAACGGGAATCGTGATACCCATACCAAGAAAAGAGAGTGGGTAGATGAATCAGACTCACATGCTAATTTGTCCCATGAGCTTGACCCCACCGAGAGAACGCCCGACCTGCTCGGATACTTGAATATTATTCAACTAGCAGACTAATAGAATGCCGGCGCCTTACTAAGCGTCCGACTTCGCTTTAGTCCAGACGTGATCTTGGCTTGGACGCCGAGCGCCGAAAATACCCGTGGGGCCCACCCCGAGGCATTCCCGGTTCCCCTCCGCTCGTCTACCTTTCCTCGTCAAGGTCCAACCCACCGTCGCCCAAGCTTCAGGACTTCCGCCAAAGCACAATGCTTCGAAACGCTATCCGGCCAGCCGTCGGCCGCGGCATCGGCAGGTTGCAATCGGCATGCCACCCCGCCAACCTCTCCCGAACGCGGCTTCTCCTCTCGACCCTCGCCGTCCTCGAGCAAAGGGACGGGCAACTGAACAAGGGCTCCCTTGGCGCCATCACGGCCGCGAAGAAGCTCGGTGGCTCGGTCCATGCCTTCATTGCTGGCACCGATGCCACCGCCGCGGCGCAGGAAGCCTCCACGACGGAAGGTCTTGAGAAGATCCTAACCGTCAACAGCGGCGCATACGAGAAGGTATGCATGAAACTACGGAATCTCTGCACTCGCCCTCCCTACGGACACACGATGCTTCTGTCAGTTTTCGGCACTAACACAGGGCTCTGTATAACAGGGATTGGCTGAGAACTTCGCCCCGCTGCTCATCGAGAACATCAAGAAGGGAGGCTACACGCATGTGATCGCGGCTCACTCTGCGTTCGGCAAGAACCTCATGCCCCGCGTGGCGGCCCTCCTGGATTCGCAACAAATATCCGACATCACCGGGATCGAGAACGAGAAGACATTTATCCGACCCATCTACGCCGGCAACGCGATCGCCACCGTCGAGTCGTCGGATCCGATTAAGTTGATCACCGTCAGGGGTACTGCGTTCGCGGTCCCGGAGGTTGGGAGCGGTTCCGCGGCGGTCGAGGACGGCGCCGATCCCAGGGCGGAGTCCCAAACGGAGTGGGTGTCCGAGGACCTGACCAAGTCTGACCGCCCGGACCTCGGCACCGCGGGCAGGGTCGTCTCCGGAGGCAGGGGCCTGAAGTCCAAGGAGGAGTTTGACAAGGTCATGCTTCCCCTCGCCGACTCCCTTGGTGCCGCCATTGGCGCCTCGAGGGCGGCCGTCGACAGTGGCTACGCCGACAACAGCCTCCAGGTGGGCCAGACTGGAAAGGTCGTTGCGCCTCAGCTGTACTTGGCAGTTGGCATCTCCGGTGCCATCCAGCATCTCGCTGGTATGAAGGACAGCAAGGTCATTGCGGCCATCAACAAGGACGCGGACGCCCCCATCTTCCAGGTGGCGGACGTTGGGCTTGTGGGAGACCTGTTCACTGAGGTCCCCAAGCTCACGGAGGAGTTGGGCAAGATCGAGAAGAAGGCGTAGTCTATATGCATCTATTTGAATGAATCTATAAGTCATATAATACAGTTTAGAAGAGGGGTATTTTCCCAGACATATCAGCACACTTTCCAACCAGCGACACCAGCTTATCCAAGGAGCGCTAGCATGTCCTTCGTGCTGGTGAACTTGATCCGCTCCTTGCTAGCAAGCTTCCCCTTGGCCTTTTCCGCCTGGTCAATAAGCTGCCAATCCTGCCAACTAACAACGCGGGATAGCTGATTTGAGGGCGTATCGGCCTCCACGCCCGCCCACCCGTGACGCGATCCATCCTCGCCTAGGTCGAGTAGTGCCGCCTTCTTGTGAACGTCATGGGCTATCGTATCCGCCGTTGAAAATGCGTCTTCCATTGTGGACGCAATGACGCCTGTCGGGCCGCGCTTCACCCAGCCCGCGCAGTAGACCCCCCGGACCGGTGTCTTTGTCTCGGAGTCTTGTACGACGCGTCCGAGCCCGTCATTAAGGATAGTTCCGCGGGACTCGTCGAACGGTATCCCCGCTTCTTCGAACCCATCTAGCGGAACAGACTTGTACCCAATGGACCGGAAGACAAGTGACGACTCATGAGTAACGCATTCTCCCGTTCCAGTGGCCTTTGCATGTGGGCTCGACAGAGATGACAGAGCAGTTTGTTCAAACGTGGTAGAGCCCACATGTGACGGGCGATTGGGGTCCGCGAGGAACTCCGTCGGGGACTGGCAAAAGTCGAGGGACCATGACTTCTCGGACTCATGTACCTTGGCGAGTGAGCCTGTTTGCAGAAGCGCCATGAGCCTCTTCGTCGGCCTCAGCAGTCCTGAGGTGTCCTCGGGAATGAACCCCGGCGTTATGGGGTGAAACCCCACGCCAGGCAGCTTCATCAGCTCTCGGGCTTCCTTGATCGTGAAAGCTGCCTGCGTAAACAGGTTAATAAGAGGAGGTTCATAGCTAAGAGGCCTATTGGGAAAAAGTTCGTGACCTACCTGCATGGGTCCGCGCCGTCCCAGTACCCTGACCCTCTTGATCCGGCTCCGGGACAGTCTCTCTATCGCCTCCTCGGTGATATCCGTCTTTCGCAGGACGTCGACCTCACTCAAGAGAATCCTCGCAACATCGAGCGCTACGTTACCTTGACCGATGATAGCAGCGGTATCTCCCGATTCCAGATCTGGGTTTAAGCCCGCGTATTCGGGGAGGCCATTGTACCATCCCACAAACTGCCTGGCGGAGAACACCCCGTTGAGAGACTCGCCTGAGATTCCCAGTGTTCGATCTTGGGCCGCTCCGTAGGCAAAGGTCACGGCGTGGTAGTGCCTGAGCAGGGACGCTAGGTCAACATGGCAGTTATCAGGCCAGGCCTTGTCACTGCCAATGGACACATTGCCGTGGAAAGAAAAATTGGGGGAAGCCGCAACCTCCTCAAACTTTTCCTGGCAGTTCTACAACCGCGGAACGACACAATTAGTTGCTCTATCCGGTGTAACCATAACCCATGAGGACGTCGACCGGTCTCATGCGACGTACCTTGACCTCGGGGTGATCGGGAGCCACCCCGAATCTCACCAGGCCGAAAGGGACAGGGTTGGCCTCATACATGTCAACCTTGGCCTGGGGAATCCGGGTCATCAGCCTGTAGGCGGTATAGAACCCGGCCGGCCCGGAGCCGATGATGGCCATGCGAAAAGGCCGGTCCGAGGCGGCGGCGCGGAGCGAGGACGTCCATCGCCGGGAGCCCTTGCAGGCGGTGCATAGCCAAGGGCTCGCCCTGCGCGCGATGTGATTCATTTCCCAACGGTGCCTTAGTCGCCTGGGCTACGGGGGGAAAGGATTCTGTTTTGTTGCGGGGAGCGAGACCGTTTGTAAGTCCCTTCCGAAGGCGATAATCGGATAGATGCAGGAAAAGAGGGATGAGTAATCCTGACGCTCGGCGCGTTGTTTCGCCAGTGGCCACTCAGCACTCCGCTCACCGCACACCGGCCGTGCCAGCGCTAATTCTGTTATTTAGGCACTGCCACTTTGGGCGACGGGCAGCTGAAGGGTCGCGGATGTGGGGAGCGCCCTGGTCCCGACGTCACACTGCACGCAGTTGCTGTGGTTACGAGAAGCGCCCCTCCATCAGCCAACGCGTGCCTTGTAAATCAAGCGAGATCAGCAACCCTCCCACTTTAAAGCGACGAGGGTTCCGCTACACCCTTCCCTGCGGCACATCATATCTTTCCCGAATAAGTCGCAATCGTATACCAGGGTCTTCCAACGTACTAGAACGCCTTTTTCGCAACCTGGCCTGGGTGGGACCCTCTTGTTCGGGGGAACTGCCGCACGCTGGCGCCCAAGATGCCGCCGGCCCAGGAACCGTACCTTGGCGGCCACACGCCGACGCAAGAGGACTATCGGTTCCCCACCAAGCCATTTGATCCCAAGGCCGTGACTCGGGCTAGCTGGGAGCCGGAGCCCATGAAGCCGCCGAAGAAGGAGGGGCCCCTCGTGTCCTTCAACCGGCACCCGGAGTACGTTGTTGCCCGTGTTGGTCCCCGAGGCACCTCACGCGACAGTCGCGCTAACACGTTTTCCTACTCTCTAGTACCCACATGCCCGTGTCCCACCGGAACGCCGACTACAAGATCATGAGCGACCGGACGAAGCAGTGGATTGTCGGGATCCGTTGGGTCCAGCTGGGCCTAAGGGTTCTTCAGCTCATCGCGGCGCTTGGAGTGCTGGCCCTCATGATCCTTATGACAGACGTTAGTGAGCAAACGTCGTGGCTCCTGAGAGTCCTGGTAAGATTGCACATCCCAAGAGCCATATTCTTGGGTGCAAGTTTCTAATCTAGTATTAGTCCGGACTTGCTGCGATGCACTGCGTCTACGGCATATTCCATCTCGCCCGTCCCGCCGGCGGACGCACGCCACAATCTACCTCCGCGTACCAGCTCTTCTCCGCCCTTTGCGACCTGTGCGTCGTGTTCGTTTATGCGTATGGCGTCATCGTAGTAGATGACAAGGGCTCGGAGTGGTCGACTCTCCTTGACAATGCGTCTCTCACCGAGCCTCTCGTCCTCGCGCTGTACTACACCCTGATCGCAGACAGCGCCGTCCACGCGGTAACCCTTCTGATATCCGTCTGGCTCGGCGTCATGTTCCGGAAGATCACCCTCATGCCGCCGGACATGAACCCCCTGGAACGCCACCTGACCTCCCGCGCGCGGCACAAGAAGGCCAAGTCTTCCACCTCGACGGCGTACACCAACTACTCCGGCACGACGGCATACAGCCCAGTCCATCCGGACCATCGCGGGTCCGCTCGCGACTTCGACGAGGTGCCTCGCGGTCCCACCGTTTCCTTCCATCACACGCGCGCCCGCTCGTCCATTTCCTCCAGCAACCGAGACTCGCGTCTCGATCTGCCGAGCCGGGGCTACCAGATGACGCCGACGGGTTCGCCGCGTAATTCGACTTACTCGCTCGCCTCGAAACGCGACTCGATGCCCGTGGGCCGGTCCTCGAACCGAGGCTCGTACGTTGGGGTCCCGATGGAGGAGCATGCCCTGGAAGACTTCCAGCCCACCGGTTCTCCGCGCTCCAGCACGCAGCCGCGGAAGCCCAAGTTCACCGAGACCTGGACGGCCTCGGAGTCTCTCATCTCGCGCACCCAGCAGCGCAACAGGGCCATGGCCGCCCAGGAGCGGGAGAGGGAGGGCAGGACCTACGAGGCGCTCACAGAGCGCTACAACAGCTACGGCGACTCCGATTCAGAGACCGAGGGAAACGTTGACATCCTCGCCGGAAGTGACTTTGACGATGATCCGGCGGGGAGGTTCCCGCACCCAAACCCCCTGGCCTCGAACCCCTCCACGCCGCCGAGGCAGAGGACGCCGTACTACCCCACCAACGTGCTGTCCGAAACGAGCCTCGACAAGCGCAATGTAAGCGGGAGCGAGGACATTGCCGACAGGACGCCTACGGCGGCGCTGAGAGCGGAGGCTATTGGGCAGCGGTACCGGAACAGCTCAATCCAACCCGAGGCGGACTTCCTTGCCAAGCCCTACGGCGACCTCAGGGCTGGGACGCCCCCTGTCATGATTGGGAGTAATCGGCAGGTATCCTCTGGGAATGACTACGATGCCAACGGCAGTGGGGCGTATGGACGACGTAACGTGAGTGGGAAGGTTGTCGAGGAGGGACGAGCGGGCCGGCCGAACGGGAGGTTCAGTCTGTTTGGCAATTGACGGTACCGTGGGGCCGTCTTTTTTCTTCTTTTGCGTGACTCAAGTAAGGGTTTTCAGGGTGGGATCAAGGTGGGATGAGTTATCTGGGACGAAAGGGGGGGGAATGATATGATTTGCATGGACGAACAGATGGGTGTTGCGGTCGATGGGGTTATATTTGCATTTTTGATCGATATTCCGAGGCAGCTACGGCTGGACTGCATGTATTATTAAAGTAGGAGTTAGTGAGGTAGGCGGAAATAGGAAGTTCACGGTTCACTTTGAGATGATGGCAATCCTGGGTAGATCGATGTCTATCTTGTACATCCTACACTTCTGATTAATAGCACAAGAATCTACCAATGCCAATCCAAGATACTTCTCCCGGTCCCAGAATCTACCGTTTTAGGTACTCTGCCCACGAATACCCCTGTCCCGCAATCACCGGCCCGCAATCCCCCTCCCACCCCGCCCGCTTCCAAGCCCCCAAACTGCAAATATGTCTCATCGTCGGCCTGCCATGCGGACAGTTCCATGGCTTGTCCAGCTCGCCCATGTGCCTCACCAGCTTCTCCATCTGCCGCTGCTGCAGGGCGTTCCCGACCATGATGCTGCTCCGGCACGCGCGCATGGCGAACATCTTGCGCACCCTCGACGGGCGCGGGACGGCCGTCGTCTCCGACGTCGCGTGGCTTTCTTCGAGGAGGGATATGAGCTCCTCGAGGTCCGTGAGGGTAAAGGTCGTCTCCTTGCTTAGGGGCAACGCGAGGAGCTGACACCTTGAGCCGACGGGCTGTTCTCCGGACTCGTCGACGGTGACTTTGAAGCCGTTCGTCTCGAGGGCGGGAAGGTTGTTCAGCACAACCTCCTCTTCCAGGGCCGTTAGATCGAGGGTCTTGGGGTGGACGAGGCGCTGGGACTGTACGACGGTGGATGCCTGTAGACGCTCGAAGTTGTATTTCTCGTCTGAGGCGTGTTGGTCGATTATGAAGAGCTCGTCCTGTCGCGTGGACTCCGCTCCAGTGCTCTCCCCAGCTGGTCTCACGGCCAGGATGAACCCAAGATTGAACTGCCCAACTATCTTCATCTTGTTGAAGTCACCCTTGGAGATTGTAAGCGAGAGTTTCTCCTCGGCGTCCTTTACCTCGTCCGTGTTCTCGTCGGAGGGCGACGAGTCAAAACGGATCTTTAAAGCGTCGACGGCTTCCCTCCATGCAAGAATCTTTGAATCAAGAGATTCCAATTCCACGCGGACATGCTGCTCGCAGTGGAGGGTTGGCTCTCTCCTTCTGCCAAGTTTGGCCGTGGGTGTTCGCCGATCTGAAGGCGCATCGGCAGGTTTGGTCTCGGGGGCTGGCTCTTCGCTTTGGCCCTCTGTCGCGTCGTCTTGCGGGGGCTCTCTCAAGCCATCCTCGGGATTCATGTCCAAGGCCTGGAACCGGGCTGGGCTAGTGGCGCGCTCTCCATCAGCCATCTCGCCTATCTCTTGATACCCATCGTCGGAGGATACGTCAGACTGATCGGGCTTTCCTCCCTCATGAGTGTCTCCTTTTACATTACTATCCTCGTCCATGTCGCTGTCTTTGATCGAATCTTGTTCCTCATCCCTCCGGCGTTCCGATACATCTTCCTCCTGCGAATTGGCCGAAAAGAGCTGCGATAGACGACCGCCAAAACTTGGAGCAGCAAAAGGTTTCGGTTCTCGTGGAGTTGAGCCGACGGCACGAGTAGAAGTAGGTGAACTGTCTTCGCGACGCCGTTTGGCGGAGGACCCAATCAGACTCGTCACGGTCTGGTCTCCAATCGTCACCGTGGCCACGTCCGGAGAAGCGCGCTTTCGCGAGTGGAACAGTGAGCTGGCTGACCGGAACCCGGGAAGATCGCCATGAGTGGTCGATGGACTTGTCGACCTCTGGTGTGTATCTTCCTCATCACTGTCTAGTCCGGTCTCGGGAGGCTTTTGTCCTAGTTCATCCAGACGCGAGTGGAAATCTCGAACCCTTCTGGAGGTCGTATCTTCCTCTAGAGAGACCGGCTCTGGTGTGTGTGCTGTAGATGATCCGGGTTCGGCCTCAACGGGTATCGAAGAGCCTTCGGCGCCGGTCGTGGGTTCCTGGTGACTGCTATCGTCGCCCTCGTCGGGATCCTGGGGGCCCGATGGTGACGGACTGGAGGCTCCTTGAGACCCCAAAGTAGCTTTCTTCTGGACCCAACTGCTAAGTAGATTTGTCGTGAGAGAATCTGCCGAACGTAGTTTAGATCCGGAGGAAGCCGGCGTCGATTCAAGTTCCGACTCGCCGGTTCGGGGATGGGAAGTTGTTTCTGACGTTTCATGTGTCTGAGATGCGTTTACAGAAGGGGAGGGGCTTGAGATTGCCAGAGCGGGCGTCGCCTGTGGTGTGCTTGATCTTCCCATGGAAGGAGTCTTCTGTGTCGCGAGCTGGGACGCTGGTACCGAGTAGTCCTGAGCCTCAAATAGAGCATTGAGGGATTCCCGCATGCTCTCCAACATTCGGCCCTGCTCGTGAAGGAGAATGGTGCGCTTGTCTGGGCTGACGTTGACATCGTACAGGTGTGTATCGAGTTGAATGTCGGCAAAGATGAAGGGAGACTGAGACGCATTGAAGGCTCTGTAGACCTCGTTGAAGATCTTCGCAAATTGCGGCAGACCGCACGGGCGTCCGTTCACAAAGAACATTTGGCGGTCGGGAGCCTGTCTACCTTCTCCATGGGCGGGTCTCGATACGTGACCCTTGACGGTGATCTTGAAGAGGTCCGACGACGCCCCTTTACGATGTTTTGATGTTATTGATGACGTGGGTTCCATTTCCAAGACCAAGTCGAGGGGTATCATTGCCGCCATTGTCTTTGCTCCAAAGATGTTGATGATATTTTCGCGGGTTGTTGGATTCCCCTTTGTAGAGAACATGACAATCTTTTTCCCCTTGTTGGGCTGCTGCGAGACGGTGAACTTGACGCCGGTGAGGATACACGCATACTGATTCAGAAGGGAGATAACCTTGGCCCATTCTCGTTTTATATGACGCTCAAGTTCGCGCCGACGCACTGGCAGGTTGTGAAACAGGTTCTCAATGACGACAGTGGTTCCTTGCTTCGCAGATACGAGTGACTTGTCTTCCAAAGCACCGGAAGAGGCAAACTTCAACTTCGTTCCTTTTGGAGCATCAGGAGCCTGGCAGGTAACGACTGAGAGCTGACTGAGAGCGGATAGGGAGGACAGCGCCTCGCCGCGGAAGCCAAAGGTCTGGAGGTCAGACAAATCATCGTAGGCTGCGAGCTTGGAGGTGTAATGCTTCAGGGCCAGGGAAGGATAGTTGTCCGGGGAGACACCAGATCCATTGTCCTGGACCTCGATAGAGTCCAACCCCTGGTTTTTGAATCGGACGTCTAAGGTTGCGGACGGAATGTCAGATACGAAGTTCCGTCTTGCGCGGCTATGGAGGTAGGATTTACCTATGCTCGTCGCTCCAGCATCGAAACTGTTCTCTACCAGCTCCTTGGCTACAGAGCAAAGGTCAACGATGACTTGGCCCGACTGAATGCGGTGTATCTCCACGAATGGCGATTAGCGGTTGATTGCTGACGGTAGGTAAGGGAAACCAACCGTGCCGCTATCAATCGGCTTGATCGTGGCCATGTTCCAACGACCGCCGTAGCGAAGAGTGACTAGAGTCGAGCTCACGAATAGTGGATGTGAGAATCTCCGGCTCTCATCAGGGCATTCGAGGATCCTGCACGTCGCGAGCCGGTCACACTGGTACTAAGGACGGGTAAGAAAGGAAAGGCTGGAATGGTTAGGTAAAGTGCAGCTCCATTGCAGTACATATGAAAGGATGTTTGAGTGCTGGCGTTAGTACGGACGGATATGCGTTTCCCGCTGTCCTCTAGGTTGTCATGTCGCGGAGGACTGAGTGATGTCAACGTGCTGACCACTTAACGCGTCTTCTCGACCGCAGAGCGCGTCTAGTCCAAGAAGGAGCTCGCGTAGAGATGCTTAGTAATAATGGAGCAACGCTCTCTGTAAGTAACAAGGATGATAACTGGAGCGACGAGCTCGAAAGCAAGTACGAATACTCGGTGCAATGTTATCGTGGGATTTCTCTAGCCGTAAAAGGCATAATTACACCCTGACTTCGCCACCCGTCCTTACACAGACTCAAACCCGCAATGTCTAGGTTGATTACGATTGAGGTCTTCAGGTCGTCCTGTCCCGCGACATTCGGAGCGTCAGCGGAATCTTCGCCCGCCTCATCTTTCCGTCCTCGGATCCGAAGACCCACTAACTGGACTGCTTCAAGAGCGAGCGTTGCTAAATCGAGATAAAGCGCCAAAGGGGTGGGGCACTGGTTTCGCACCGGCTTGACTTCGTTTTCAAGTTTGGATTTCCTCGGTATTACTCGTAATACGCAGCACCTGATTCTAGAACCACCTGACAACATTTCCAAGTGTCTTCACATTCCGGCCAGGCTTCTTCTGACCGTGAGGGTCTGCTCGCGGGCGTCCTGGTTCAGCTAACCCCTATCCGGTGCAGTCGAGCCACTCCCGACTGGGAATGGCCCGTGGGCGACGAATGCGGCGTGACGAAGGCGGGAGGCCGGGGGGGGGGGAGCGTCCGAGGATTACGACATCTGCTGCATAAGGAGTTGTCACAAAGATGTGTTGGACTTCCGTCCTTGGAGACAGGTACACATATCCTAGGTAATTCCATCGGGTATTCTACTGTAATGTCTATTCGGCAGGATCGGATCAAGGGATCCTTTGGAGCTGGCTTCAAGGACGAACCTAAACGCCGGGATCAGGGCTGTTTTGCCGGGATACGGGTTCCCCAGACGATACAAGTATATAATGTGCAAGTAGCTGTCCGTCATACTTGCATGGTGTTAACAGGTTGCCATCCGGATCCGGCGGAAGTATACCCGTGGCATCGCTCTTGTCGTGTGACACTTCGTCCATGCGCAACATGCACCGCGTCGTCGGGCCATGGTAAAGATGTCGGGACGCGCGGAGATTGTCGCCCATCGACAACTATGCATTCCTACGAAGTATTAAACGGGCGCATGGGCAGTAAGTAGCAGGAGAAGCCTTCGCTAGTATGGAGTCCGCGAGATTATATTCATACGGGCATGCAAGAGAGGTTAGGGGACAGTGATCCACTGATAGATATTTCCCCTGAAAACGCTCCTGATGATCACGGATCGACGGGGGTCAAGTTGCGCGCAATATATATCGCAAGTCCCATAACCATATGTATCTTCCGGTAATTGCACCGGCGCTCGCTCGGTACGTCCGGATACCAGACTAGACGGCTGCTGCGGCTTTTAGGCGCTAAAAAAAGCACTATTGATGGTAGCCATGCTTTCGACCTGACGATAGCGTGTTATCAGTGATGTACTAGATTGTACTCTCGATACCCGGGAGGTTGGGACAAGCAAGTCGGCGTCTTGAGAAGAAAAGCTGTCGCGAAGCACATGCGTTGAACATGCTAAAAGTGAATCTGCCGGCGGAGCATTAAGGTTGTGACTTAAATCAGCACGGTACTTGCACCCTGGCGTGGAATTCCTGCAGATCGTCCCACTGTAACGCCAGATGCTCTACCTTCCAGATACCGAGTCTAGCGTTTAATCGCAATTTAGCGTCGCACACGCCGTCTGCTAGTCGCACCGTCACACATTTTCTTGAAGCTTCCCGATGCTTTTCCTTCCAGCCGTGATATTCTTCATCCTTCGTTCCACCTTACGCTCGTTTACTCCTCCTTAGCCGCGCCGGTATCCCATGCCCCCTCTCCAACTTCCCTGTCGGCCGCCGCGGAGACTCCTACCTGAGGAGCGCCGTCATCCATGAACGACCGACCGTTCGCGTCTCCCGACGAGGCCGACAGTACCCCCGTCGACCGAGACCGGAAAGCCGAACCTCCCGATGATAGTCTTGTGTCTGCCAACGGCCGGGCACACTCCGATGCGCCCCCCCGCCCCTCTTCCGCGAGGAGTAGGCGCTCCGCGAATGGCAACGGGAAGCCCGCCCACTGTCGCAATGGCGTAGTCGTCGACCGAGCCTTTGAGTCCGCGAAGCGGCAGAGCCCCAACCATGATGCCAAGAGCTCACCATGTCCCCACTCGACCTCGAACAAACCCGCGGCTCATCGAAGGCCGTGGTATATCACGATATCCATTCTCCTTCTTTCCCTGGCTGGGCTTTCCCTGCTAGGAACGATTCTCCACTCGCTCTCCACTCGCCAGCTGGATCCCAAGGGTTGCCGCATGTCGTACATGAGACCAAGCTACGTCAAGTACAGCGACTTCGACACTGAACATACGCGCTTTGCGACCAAATACTCTCTCTACCTCTACCGCGAGCAGGGCGACAACAATGAGAAGGTACAGGTTCCTATCTACTCTCCCCATCCTCACTCTACTTTTACCGTCCTAGTACCGCGAGGCCTCTTCACTGTCCTCTTTCCGTGGGTTGCCAGTTAACTTACTTTGGAATGTATGCAGTTACGAGGCGTGCCGATACTATTCGTGCCCGGGAATGCGGGCAGCTATAAGCAGGTGCGCCCAATCGCGTCAGAGGCGAAGAACCACTTCAACAAGGTCATACAGCGTGACGAGGATGCGCTCGCAGCGGGCGTCGAGGCCCTCGATTTCTTCACCGTCGATTTCAACGAAGACATAACTGCGTTCCATGGCCAGACTCTCCTTGACCAGGCCGAGTACGTAAACGAGGCCATACGATATATCCTGTCGCTCTACTTGGACCCTCGTCATTCTCCTCGCCGATCCAGCGTCCCAGATCCAACTTCGGTCATTGTGCTGGGTCATTCGATGGGCGGTGTCGTTGCGCGAACCGCACTTGCGACGCCCAACTACCAGACAGATTCGGTCAACACGATTGTTACCATGTCCGCGCCACATGCCCTGCCCCCTGTCACTTTCGATGGGAAAATTGTTCAGATATACGACACTGTCAACTCATACTGGAGGGAAGCCTATGCGCAAGAGAAGGAGAACGACAACCCTCTTCAGAATGTCACTCTGGTCTCTATCGCAGGGGGCGGTCTCGACACAGTGGTTCCGTCCGATTATGCCAGCATCGAGTCTATCGTTCCCGAAACACATGGATTCACAGTCTTTACCACCACCATGTCAAACGTGTGGACTAGCATGGACCATCAGGCGATCCTATGGTGCGACCAATTCCGCAAGGTCATCACGCGGGCCCTTTACGATGTCGTCGATGCGAACAGAGCGTCTCAGACTAAGCCACGGACAGAGCGAATGAGACAGTTCAAGAAGTGGTTCCTTACGGGGTTGGAGGCAGATGCCGAGAAGTCGCTGCCGTCTCAGATTGCGTCGACTCTTCTAACCCTCGGTGACGGGACGAGTGCCGTCATTCCTGACGGAGAGAGACTTGAACTCAGAGACCTCGGGCGCAAGGCCACGCCGAGAGCCTATCTACTTACAGTGCCGCCGCCGGAGTCTCAGAGAACTCGGTTTAGCTTGCTCTCCGATATGCCTATATCGCGTTCGGGCGAAGGCGGAGATGTCGAGGTTCTCCTCTGCAGTGTCTCCGCGCCTCAGTCGGGGGAAGCCATCGCCCAGATCTCCAACGACGTCGATTTTTCGAACAAGGGCGAGGCGTCAGCCAAGCTCACCTGCAAAGACGCTGCTTCCGATCTAATTACTCTTCCGCGGTCAACGAGGTCCGAAAGTTATCCATTCTCCCTCGACTACAAGCAGAAAGCACCACCGTTCTCGTATCTTCAATACGATTCTGAAGACCTCTCGGAACATCAGTTCGTTGTCATTTTGGACAAGTCGACTATGCCCGGAAATGGCTTCGTCCTAGCTGAGTTTGCCGACGGTGCTACGTCGACGAGAATAGAGAACATCGGCCTCGAGAACCTCGTTGTATCTGGCATGAGACTGCGCCTCCCGTCAACACGCTCGATCGTTTCCGAGATCCGTATACCCTCAGTCGAGTCCAGTTTGCTGGCTTATCATCTGGAGATCGACCCGCAGAAGTGTGACAAGAATCAGGAGCTTTTTACGCCGCTAGTCAGGCAGCATCTCTCCCAACCGTACGAATCCAAGTTCTTTGTGAACGTCACAAGCGCAGAGATTAGCATTCACGGTGTTTCGCCCTTTGTACCGCCTCCACTCAAGACCCACGAGGAAAGGGGCCTGGGCCTCCAGTTCTGGACAGATCCAACCTGCGAGTCGGAGCTCATCATCAAGCTACGCGTTGATGTCCTCGGCAGCCTCGGGAAGCTCTACATGCGATATCGCACCGTCTTCGCCGCTGTCCCGCTCTTAATCGTGGCCATGGTGCTCGGAAAGCAGTTCCAGGTGTATGACAAGAGCGGCGTCTTCATACCCTTCGCGGAAGGCCTCGATCTATGTCTGCGGGGATGGTTCCCGGCGGTGCTCCTCCTCCTGACAACGATGTCTGTCCAGGGCTGGGGGAGGTCGAGAGCTCCAGGTGCCACGAGCGGAATGCATGCAACGGGGGCCATCAACTTCTACCAGAACGACAGCTTCACGGGCACCACTGATCCCTTCTTCTGGTTCCTCACGCCCATGATTGGGATCGTCAGCGCAGGGGTTTGTGTCGCCTTCCACTACACCACGCTGCTCGTGACCCTGTCCATCGTATTCGTTTGCGGTATTTTTACCAAACGGACTACTGCCGCAGAAGAAAAGCCGAGGGCGACCTTCCCCGCTGCAGTCTCCTCGCCACATTCTCCGCAGCGCCGGATGATAACCATGGCGGTCCTCCTTATCCTCGTGTCGACCTTTATTCCCTACCAATTCGCCTACCTCGTCATCTGCCTCGTGCAGCTCATAACCACCGTACGTGCGCTGCGGACGGCCTCGACCCACCGCCAGACAGCGAGCGTCAACTTCTACAACTACACGCACTCGATCCTGCTCCTCATGCTCTGGGTCCTGCCCATAAACCTGCCCATCCTCGCGGTGTGGCTCCGCAACTTGGCGGTGCAGTGGCTCACGCCCTTCGCCTCCCACCACAACGTCCTGTCCATCGTCTCGTTCATCCTCCTCGTCGAAAACCTGACGACGGGCAGGATGGTTCCAAGGGTGACGAACCGGCTACGGCATGTTACGACCGCGCTGTTCATCGGCACGGCGCTTTACGCTGGTGTGTACGGCGTCTCGTACGCTTACAGGCTGCACCACCTCGTCCACCTTGTCTCCACCTGGCTGGTGCTGATATATCTGGCCTCGGGCGCGTCGTCCCTCTGCTGGATCAAGGCCGTCTTGAAGGAGCACATGGTTGATGATCAGAAGCGGGGAAAGACGCCGTAAAGGTTAGCCAAGTCGGCATTAACGTCCGTGTACGAGTTATACATGACTCCGCGTTAGACATTCTTCCCATGCCACACTTTTCATTTCGTCTACATGTACTTCTCCACTGCATTGCATGGTTTTAATGGGGGTTGTTTGCTATGATTATGTTTCACTGTGTCTTGGGTAGAGGAGTTTATTAGCATCTTGACAGCGTCGCCTTTCATGTTACTTCATCTTATCTTTTTGCCCGTGGAAGTCTAGATACACACATGTACACCATCCTCCTTTTGTGACGGTCGGCGCTCTTGTCTTTACTACCAGAGCTTGCTTCAACTGTCTCATCCCCGCAGCAAACCGCAACGCTATCCAGCTTCGTTACGCGGACACCGGAATATCACCCACGGCTACGCAACGGACGAAAGTCAGGGAAGAGCGGGGGTACATCCACCATAAAAGCGCCGGATCTTCCTAATCTTGAAGGGGGTCATCTACTTTGAGCCCGATAATGTTTGATGCGCATACAGCTTCGACCGAGCGTTGGAGAGTTGCCATGGCGCCCTTGTGGTTTAGCACAGGCGCAAGGACATATTGTTTCCTTGCATAGTCAATAGAGAAGACATCGCTTAATGATGAGCTGCGTGGCTTTTGCCGGCTTCGCCATGTGTGAGCTATGTCCACGGCGTGTCACTGAGGGAGAGTATGAACGACGATAATCAAGATCGGGCAAAGTTTGGTCGGTACTAGATGCACCCAACACGCGAGTCTACTTGTATTAGGTATCATGCCCACTTGATCCACCGATATCACCATCCGTACCAGGGTATATCCAACGTATATATGCGAATCCCTGAAGGCTCAATCAACTTCGTCATTGGCATCATAAAGTTCAGTCCTCCTCAGCACCCTTATCCTCAGCATCGAGCTCCAGCCTCTCGCGGCGAATAACCCAGAGCGACAGCACAAGTCCTAAGACGCTTGCCCCGAGGGTGCTCATGTACGCGGATCGGTAGCACTCCAGGCCATCGCCGCACACCTGCTGGCCGCCGGGGGTAACGGAGCTGTGAGAGTCATACACCCTCCCATAGAGGATGTTGAAAACGTTGCCCGAGACGGCGGGCGCGAGGGTGAGGATACCCCAGTTTTGGCTAAGCCCGTTGACGCCAAAAGTCTCGGCGACGATGGAGGGGAACACGCCGAACAAGAAGCCGTACGCGAGACCAGAGGTGCCCGAGACGATGCTGAGTAGGTTGGGGTTCGCGACGGACACGGCGAAGATTTGGGCCACGGCGAAGACTGAGCTGGCGGCGACGAGACACCAGACGCGATTGGCGTGCAGGACCTTGATGAGGAAGTCGGATCCAACTCCTGAAGGTGAGCGTAAGACATGTGCACATCGGCTCTAGTGATGGAAGGAGAATATAACTTACCGCTCAGAAGCCTGCCAAAGAAGCTGCATAGGGAGAGAATCGACACATGCAGCTGCTGGTTCTTGATGACAAAGGCTTCGCTGACCGTGTCATCATGGGCCCTCCAAAGAGCCTTGACAACGTTCCCGATGTTGCTAGAAAACAAGGTCAGAACCATATGTTGATCCTGGTTCAGTCGTGGATACGTACTTGATAGTCATAAGACCAATACCGGATAGGATGCCCAAAAGGGCAAACAGCTGCCAGAACCGCGGGAGTGGTAGAAGGCGAAGACCGCGGATATCTGCTCGACGACGGTCCCTATCAACAGTGCTCCGCGCCAGGATCTCGCCGGGGAGAAGAGAGGTAGGTGACAGTAGTGAAGTGGTTTCGCTCGCCAGGGTCCCGCTTGCCATGGTATCGACGGCGGAAGCCTCCGGGTCTTCAAGGGTGGTATGGGCATTCCGGGTATTCCCCTCCGCGGACAGCTCGGATGAGCTCGCGACGGGCGCCGCCGTGTGGAAAGACGTACCGGGTTCAGGCTCGAGCAGGTGAGGATGGGCCGGCTCCGCGCTCCCATCGGACAGCTTGCGCCGGTGCGCACTGGACTCTCCGCCGGGGACAGCCTGGTACGACGGATAGGGGAGGACTCGGATGAAGAATAAGCCGACAAAGATCAGGCCCGAAGTTCCAGCCGACAGCAGCATGAGGAAGGCGCTCGTATCGCCCTCGAAGAAAACGGCGCCCAGCGTCGAGAAGAAGAAAGCACTCAGGCCAAAGGCGGCGATGGGAAACGCGGTGGCCGTCCCACGGTGGTGCGGCCAGTTCAGCGCCGACGTTTTGATGGAGGCTTGGAAGGTCATGCAGCTCCCGAGGCCGGTCAGCGACGAGAAGAAGCAAAACAGCGGGACCGAGCCGAAGCCTCGATCGTACGCCTCGTACAGCGGGAAGTATCCGAGGGCGAGGAGTAAGCCGCCGAGGACGAGGGCCAGGCGGGGCCCGCGACTATCAACCAGCAGGCCGATGGGGAAGCCGAGCGCGTACATGCCCATGTTGCCCCATAGTCCGATCAAGTTACTCTCCGTGGACGACAGCTGGAGACGATCGGCGAACTGCGGCGCCCAGGCGGAGTAGACATACTGATCACGGCCGCGGATGTTAGATCTCGAACCGCAAGCCGTGAAACGGGTTACCGCATGGTGGAGAGTGAACGAACATTCGTGCCGCAGGCTAGGGAAATGACCGTGGTGACCACGCTCACCAGGACCCGCGCCCGGTGCATGTGAAGACCCCGCATCATGGTGATATATGGTTTCTCCGAGACCTAGTTGGGCGGCTCGGGCATACGGCGACGTGCCTTCGAAGTCGTAGGCGTTGAGGGGGCTATCGATCTGCTAGCCAAAGCCATGGGGTATTGTGGACACGGGGCTGGAGAGCACTAGTTTTGGTTTTCCGAGGTTCGGACTAGAAGGTATTAATAGATCAGCTCGCGGGCCCGGGGAAGTGAGAGCCGATGCCCGTGTTTCCGAGAGATGGATGATTTGTAATGGGCGATCGTGCTGATACCACGAGTCTGGGACGCAGCCGCTCGGCCACGGGGTCGCATCATGTGTCAACAAGCGTCGCACAGTCTAGCCCGTTTCAAGGAGGGGGGTTTAGTGGTAGTCCAGCATAGCTGCACCGCTGTAACCTGCCCGATAGGTGGAAATACCCAGGGCCGACAGTGGGCGATTAATAACACAGTGCTGTTATCCAGCAGTACCTGCGTGGACCCTGATGGCTAATGCTTGGTACGCCGCGTGAGAGCTTCCCGCGCTCCGGTCCCGGCCAACTACGCAATGGTAGCACGTGATCCCTGCGCCTCGCCATTTGGGCTGGCAGGCGCCGTCAAGCTGTCGTCACATCTGCCGACCGACTCCACGCAACATCAGCCTCGTCGTCCATCAGCAAGCGCGGACGTATTGTCTATTTCACTGCTAAACTCGACCCCCACAGAGATCACTGCGGATATCATCCGTCCCTGCGATAGACCATGGGAGCACTCCTCTCCCTGCCGCTTCTTGCGGTCCCGAGCGTGGGGACGGTAAGCGCCATTACGACCCCTCCTGCTTCGCGGCGGGACTTGGGCAGACTGCTAACAGATGATGCTTTTACAGATAGTATCATGTGCCGCGACCTGCTGCGGTGCTGCAACATGCTCGGCTCTATGCAGCGCTTGCGGCAAATGCGGGAATAGGTATGCGACTCCTCCGCACCCTCTACCCTAACGATCTCTTGCTTACATCGATGCGATTGTAGTGTGGCGACTCGAATCGCATACGCCCTAATCCTCCTCGTCAACTCTATACTCGCCTGGATAATGCTCACGCCATGGGCTATCGAAAAACTACAGCACCTAACATTCGACTATGTCCAAATCAACTGTCCCACTGGTCAATGCCACGGGTGGTTCGCCGCCCACCGCGTCTCCTTTGCGCTCGGTCTCTTCCACCTCGTCTTTGCCGGCCTCCTCCTCGGTGTCGCATCGACGAAGAATCCGCGGGCGGCTATCCAAAATGGCTACTGGGGTCCGAAGGTGATCGCTTGGGTGGCGTTCATCGTCCTCTCGTTCCTGATCCCGGACAGCTTCTTCCTGTTCTGGGGCAAGTACATCTCGCTCATCGGCGCGATGGTGTTCCTTGTCCTAGGTCTTATCCTGCTCATCGACCTCGCCCATACCTGGGCCGAATACTGCCTCGCACAGATCGAGAACACCGACTCCAAGGTCTGGCGCTTTGTCCTCATCGGCTCGACACTCGGCATGTACCTCGCATCGCTCGCGATGACCATTGTCCAGTACATCTTCTTCGCATCCAGCGGTTGCACCATGAACCAGGCGGCCATAACGATTAACCTCATCCTTTGGGTGGTCGCCTCTGCCATCTCCGTCCACCCAACCATTCAAGAATACAACCCTAAGGCCGGGTTGGCCCAGGCAGCCATGGTTGCTGTATACTGCACCTACCTCACCATGTCCGCCGTGTCCATGGAGCCAGACGACAAGAACTGCAACCCTCTCGTGCGAGCCCAGGGAACAAGAACCACCTCAGTTGTGATCGGCGCTATTGTGACGATGCTCACAGTCGCATACACGACTACGAGGGCCGCGACGCAAAGCCTGGGCCTCGGTACCTCCGGGGGCGCCGTTCGGCTGCCTGAGGACGACGAGCATGATCTCGTGACACAGCAGCCGACTGCGCGAAGGGAGATGCGCGCCGAGGCACTGCGACGCGCGGTGGAGGAGGGCAGCCTTCCCGCGGATGCGCTCCTGTCCGATGATGACAGCGACGACGGTGCAACTGGCGGCCAAGACGACGAGAGGGGAACGACCCAGTACAACTACTCTGTCTTCCACATCATCTTCTTCCTCGCGACCGCCTGGGTAGCGACGCTGCTCACCATGAACTACGAGGACTCGACTAAGGACGGAGACTTCGCCACCGTCGGCCGAACGTACTGGGCGAGCTGGGTGAAGATCATCTGTGCCTGGGTGTGCTACGCCATGTATATGTGGACGCTGGTGGCCCCTGCGGTGCTACCAGACAGGTTCGAGGCTTGAGTTCTCTTGCGTCCAGCCCGCATGTGGCTTTTGGCTCTTTCGTTTTTGACACTTTTTCTATCCGTCTCTGGTGTTCATGCATAGCGGGGTTTCCTCCATTCTGTACCGAATTAATTGCCGTTCATTGTTCGCACATGGAGGTTTGGGGTATGTGTTCTTACCGTAGACTAAGAATCGATTAATAGAACAGGCTCTGGCCCTGTCAATTCTATACGATGTCCCATATCTGCTCGACGTTGCAAGTCGGGCCGCGCTGACCCGAGCTCAAGCATATAAGTGTCCAGCATGACAGAATCACGCCTGATGACAGTTGTGTTACCCGGGCTACTAAGCTGTTGGGTGATGGCAATCTCCCCGAGCTCGCACCGCGAGATCATGCATGAGGCCTTTCTTGGAAGAACTCCCCAGAAGCATATGGCACCGGAACTTCGATCATCAGAGTGGTTCTTACGATAATGCGAGGTCATGCTCCCGCGTCAGGACACAAAATGGAGAGGCGAGCACCGCATCACGCCCAAGGGAAGGCCGTACCCCTGGAGACGAGGGCATCATCGCCGCTGACACAGCCGATGCTGACCGAGCCTCCGTTGCGTGAAGATTGGACTCCCCGTACTTACACGATTGTCGTTCCCCAGACTACTGTCCTCGAGTTCGTGCAAATCGAGAGAGATATGAGTTACGATGCGGCTCGGGAGGGAGGAAAAGATAGGTGTGAGGACGGGTGGGGTAGGTAGGGCCGGGTAAGTGCACCGTGAGGACGGTGTAACCGGGTGGGAGCCGCGGCTCTGCGGAGAACCGGACGGGAACGGGTTCGCAACGGTGGTATCCGATCAAGGAGGGCGAAGAAAGAGGGGGGGTGGGGGGTTTGCTTGGGTGTTGGGTGTTGGGGTGTTCGTGGTCAGGTACGCTGAGTATGGGGTGTGAAGTCTTGGACTTTGGAGCGGCTGTTGCATCAACTTGAAGATGTCGGAATGGAGATTGCTGGTGAAGATGTGCCAGGTGCTTGTATCCATGGGTTGCTGCTCGGGATTATGGAGCAAGAGGCCAAAGGCCCTCGGCATGTATAGCCCGAGCATAGACCCAGGGCTCCTTGAATCATAGGATAGAAGGTTCAACTCCATAGTTCCTCATATGAACTCTAGCAACAAGAACATCAGTGAAGCCCCGGGTGAACCAGAACGGGCCGTTTGCAACGACACACACGCCTCCCCAGATCTCTTCTTCAACCCATACACCTCTCCCCCCTCCCCCCTTCCCACGAACCATCCTCCAAAACTGACCAAGTGCATATAGCAACCTTCCCGACTCCAGAGACGGCTACGAAAACCAACCGAATTCATCTCGCTGCATGAACCGCCCTTCCTTCCCGCCCAAGCACCCGCCGCCAACGCATCCTCCCCAAAGGGGAAAACTTCACATCGGGAGTGATCGTGTCGTTTGGCAAGTCTTAGTCTTTCCGGGGGATGCAGCGGCAACGGAGCGGGAGGGATGTGGGATACGATCTGCTTCTGGGGCTAGGGGGTTCATGCGGACGGATATGTGTGGGATGTTTGTTACACGGCAGGTAAGCCTGACAGGTGAAGAGCCGGGGATGGGGACTCTACGCAGGTAATCACATACTTATGGTCTTTGAAAGCATACGACGGGTTGCGGGAGTGGGGGGGCGGGCTATCCAAGGTCTAGATCATGCTCGTGAAAGACGTGTGCCTGGGCTATCCCGTGGGTCATATGTAATAAGAATGGTAGACCAAGGATTAGAATCACAAGGCAGACCACAGATGTATAAATAGGAGAAACTATCCTCCTCTTCGTCAACATCGATTCTACAAGACCAACCAGTCCCCGCATATTATCCATATGACCCTCCAAGTCTTCTCCTCTAATCCACATAGCCAAAGCAAGGACTCTCATCTTCCCCGACACTCAGCACGAGAGAATGCCTCACGGTATGAGAACCCCAGCGGGCCCGGGCCCCAGGTCAGTACCACCAACCACGACATACCAACAAGACGCTGGCGACTCCAATACTCGACATAGCCCACCAACCCTCTCGCCCCAGAAAGTAACCACCGCAAACCGCAGTGCCAGGAGCCAAGTGGAACGCACGATCATGCTCCAAGCCTGGTATAACGAGGGCCGGCGCGAGAACTTATCCATCAGCGAGCTACTGCATCGGTCCACGCTGGGGTGCGATCCATTCCCCGGGGGTTCTGGGACCCCGTTGGTTAGCCCCTGACTGACCCGTTGTAGGCCCCAGCCCGGGACATCGGACTCCTCATAGACGCAAGGCAGGTGCCACTCTTCGACCGCCAGGCCGGTGCTGATCAGGGTGGGACGATATATGTGTATCGATGCTCTTTTGTACAGACACGTACAGATCTTGCGATATGACATGTCGTTGGCGACAAATGATTTTTCGGAACCCCGGAGAACCCTTAACGCCTTGATGAATTACTGTTTTCTTTTTTCATCCCTGCCCTTGTCTTTTTGGTATTTAAAATCCGCATTAATGCAATCATAACTCAAAGCTCGCAGAAATGTACAAGGGCGCCTATGCCAACTCTCCATTCTGCTGTGCCGTAGGAGTCCTCGCGGCTTCCCCTGCGGGCTGCGCAGCGTGGAGGCCCTCTAGTGTGACATCCGCCGCTCCTGCCGTGACAAGCTATGGAATGTATTAGTGACTGCGGATTGGGAAACATAAAGGGATAGCAGGGGACTGGCTACATACCGCTCGTGATAGATCCTCAATAAGGTCGTTCACGTCCTCAATGCCCACACAGAGGCGAATGATATCCTCTGGCATCTGCCTTTCGCTCCTAGTCTTCGCGTCGATACTCGCGTGGCTCATTTGGCACGGCATGCTGATCAAGCTGTTCACGCAGCCGAAGCTCACGCTGATTCCCCACAGCCTAGCGGCCTCCACGATCCGCTCGGATACCGCGGCGTCACCCGTCTCGAAAGCGAGGACGGCGCCAGCGCCCCTCGACATGGACCAGTGGAGGTCGTACTGCGGGTGGGACTTCAGGCCGGGGTACCGGACGCGGAAGCCGTGGGACTCGAGGAACTCGGCGATGGCCTGCGCGTTCGCCTGCTGCTTCTCCATGCGGATCGCGAGGGTCTTGACGCCCCTCATGAGGAGGAACGAGTCGTTGGGCGACAGCCCGCACCCTGTGGCGTTGATGGTGAAGAACAGCTTGTCGGCAAACGCGGGGTCGTTGCACCCTATTACACCGGCCATGATGTCGTGGTGCCCGGACAGGTACTTCGTGCCGGACTCGTATACGATGTCCGCGCCGAGATCGAGGGGGTTGCAGAGCATCGGGGAGAGCATAGTGTTGTCGACGACGACGGCCGCCTTGTCGTTCGCCTCGTGCACCATCCGCGCTATGGACGGGATGTCTACAACCTTGATCAGGGGGTTCGTCGGGGTCTCGAGGATCACCATGGAGGTCTTGGGAGTGATGACCTCCCGCACACTCTCGACGTTGGTGGTATCGACGTGGTGGACAACGATGCCCTGGTTCGAGGCCATATAGGTAAGGAGACGGTGGGTGCCGCCGTACAGGTCGTCGCCCGTGATTACGTGGTCGCCGGGCTTCAGCAGCCGGCAGATCACGTCCAGGGCACCCATTCCCGAGCTCACGGCTAGCGCCCTCGACGCGTTCATAATCTTCGCTAGATGCCGCTCGAGATGGGTCCTCGTGGGGTTCCCGGAGCGGGTATAGTCATACTCCTGCTGCCCACCGGTCGCCTTGACCTGCTTGAATGTGGCGGTCTGGTAGATCGGTACGCTTGACGACCCGTACTGATCGTTGCTGTCGGTATACACGAGTTCCGTAGCGAAGGCATAGCGACGGCGGCCGCTCAGCGGGCTGGAAGGGGCGGGGGACGGCGGGAGGTCGTGACCGTTGACGTCGACGCGCTTAGACGCCTTGGCGGCGTTGTTCGCGGGTATCGCAGACATTACGGCAGTGGATGTGGTATGCGGAGGCGGGACAAAGGAGAATTGACCAGATGAACGAACAAGCCAAGAAGTGCACTCAATGGACGATGATTCACTCCTCGAGGACTGCGGGCGCAAGATGTCGGAGGTAAACGCGGAACCATTGACATTGGGGATGTTAGTCATCACCGCCGGAAATGCGGCAAAATCTGAGATGTCGCCATCGATTGTGTCTCCGATGAAGGCGGTTGAGAACCCCACATTGCCGTCATTGGAGGACCCTACCTATTGTGGTTGAGCGACGGAGCACAACTGCCGAAGGAAGCAATCCCATCTCAAACTTATAAAGTGCTATTTTACGGCTGGTGTTACAAACCCCGTCCTAGAATTCCAGCATTGATGCTGCTTCTGTGAGAACATCGGGCGAACAAAAAAAAAATGAACTTCGTTGCTTGACGAAAGCGCGGCGAGAGCAGTCGCACCAGTCGGCGAAGGCGGGCCGACTACGGAGTCGCAGCTTGCGGGGAAATCCGATCCACTTTCGCACTTTCATAGCGGCTGTCACCAGTTGTGGGCAGAACAGGCAGATGATACGGGTAGAGAGTGGAGCCTAGAGTAGGCAACAGCCGCTAATCCCACCGCCTTTACTTCTGCCAGTCACAATACTCACCATCTCACCGCTTTCAACCACCTATATAATTCTCGCGGCCTCGCGCCCTCTCTTGGGATTTCTCTTTTCTTTTCTTCTCTAGCTCTCTTTGCCTTTTGGCTTAGATCAAGTGTAGTATCTGTTCTTTTCAGTTTAATATCTGAAACACCTCCCAGTGAGGTAATTCGTTATTATTCTTATTTTTGATCCCCCCGGGAGGCGGCCCTCTGTGCTTGCGCATGGCCCCTCCCACAGTGTCCCTGGTATTTCACTGCCTCCAGGCGACGCGAATCTTTCCCTCATTACTTCGCTAGCTGGTCTAGTGGTGTGAAGAGGATCCTGGTCTCAGTCAATCACAGCGTGGGAAGGTCACAAGCGTGGCAGTGATGTGGGACATGTTGAAAGAAGTAGATTTTGATCGCCCAACTGTTATACATGCATCCCATAGCTGCCTACTTTACTGTAACATGATAAGCAGCCCAGACCAGATTTCGTCGCTGCAGAAGTCTTGTTCGCCTTCGCCCGTGGATACAGCCAGCTTGGTGTTTTGCCCTTGCGCCCGAACCTGAAATCTAATTAATATGCGCGAAGAATTTGCAAGTTCTGCCTTTGGTTAACCCAGAGACTCAGCCTCTGCATCCTCCAAGAGATCCGAGCCCCTGTCCGCCTCAGTCGTAGCCCTCTCACTCTGTCCCGACGTATCTGCCAGGTTCTGGCCGCCTAGCCTCCCAAAGAAATCCTCTGTCCGTATCCCACGGATGCTATCCGGGTCGATCGGCTTCGACGGGTTCACCCCGCCACGGTTCTGGCGGATAAACTCTCGCACCGGCACCATGGCCGCATCGCGGCAGGCCTCCTTGATATCGCTGCCCGACATGCCAGCGGTGACCTTGACAACGTAGTCCATGCTGAAGTGCTCGGGGTCCAGCTTCGTGTCTGACAGAACCAGTTGTAGAATCCGGCGGCGCTGCTCCGCCCTGGGCAGGGAGACGGCAAACTTCTTCGGCATCCGTCGGAGGATGGCCTCGTCGATGTCATGTATTCTGTTCGTCGCGCCGAGCACCACGATCCTCGCCGGCTGTCCCGATGAATTCGCAGAAGCCAACCCGTCCCAAAGCGTCATGAATCTGGCGCAATCGTTAGTGACTGAACACATTGAGAAGATGATTCTGTACGTACTCAGCCTTGACCATGGCGCTAGCCTCGTGGTCACTGTTGGCCCGCATCCGTAGCACGGCGTCAATCTCGTCGATAAAGACGATCGCCGGCTGCATTTTCCGCGCCAGAGTGAAAACGGCGCGCACGAGCTTGTTCGAATCGCCGTACCACTTTTCAAGGAGGGTCGAGATGTGCAAATTAATGAAGGATGCGCCGCTCTCGTGAGCAAGAGCCTTCGCAAGCATCGTCTTTCCACAACCCGGAGGCCCGTAGAGAAGGACGCCAGCGGGAGCCGACAGTAGAGATCCGCCGTGGGAGTACAGCTGAGGCATCGTTAGGGGGTATATGACTGACTCCTTTAGTTCTTCGATTATGCCGTCGAGGCCGCCGATGGCTGTTTCAGGGGTGTCAGTAGAGGTTCTACGTCGGCGAAACAGATGTAGATGGCCTTACATTCGAAGTCCACGTGTATATCTTGCGGAGCCACCATATCCATAGCGACGATATTCTCATACTGGTTCAGGGCGAGTTCCTCAACCCGGGGCGTCCGGTCTTGGTCGTCACCCGCATCCGCGCCACCCCTCCTGCGATCCTTTTCTCGCTGGAGACGCTCCAGGTGGGCCTTTGCCCGAGAACTCGCTTGCTCATGCTTCTCGCGTTCGGGATCGGATATTACACTCGAGATAACTTGACGGATAACATAGGCGCCCGTGGCCATCTGTAAACTCGGGTGTCAGCGGTGGCGAGCAAAGTGGCGAGGAGGGGGGAAGTCTCACAAGGCCGGCGAACAACAGGAAGTCGACAGCAAAGCTGTCTATCCTGCGTTTATCTGACATGGTGGAACTGATGTAGAAGGGAAGTTGCCGTGCGGAAGCAACTTCAGGTCGGGCATCTTGCTGGAGTTGGGATAAGGCACCTCGGCCGAAGCATATGACGAAGCAGGCGCGCCAGCTGGCGTGCATATGCTGACGGATGTCCCACGAGTTCAAGTGGGGCAGAAAGCCGATGTACCCATACCCCTGTCTACCGGGACGCGGTTGTTTACAAACTGCCTGATTTGGACGTCGCCCGCCCTATCATTGTCAACATGGGGTTTGCGACATGCGTATGATGTTCATGTTACCGCTGCGCTCCATTCATCCCACCCTGGACTCCTTGTGACGACGCTTAAATTCAAAAACTCGACCCCGCGCACCTTTCTGAGGTCTTAACCGTGAGTTGCATCCAACCTATATCCTTCTCGACCACCCCCACGGACGTGAACGCGTCATTTTCATTTCACGATATCCTGCCCAAAGCACGCCGCGCACCTTTCAATGCCCCTGGCTAAAGTCAGACCTCGTTCAGCGCTGATGCGCATGGTGGATTCCGACCTAGAAGACGATCTTTCGGACTTTTCTGTCGCCGCCAAACCCAGGGTTGCCGCCACCCCAACCATGCCGCCCAAAAAGCGCGGCCGACCGGCCGGATCCACGAACAAGATCACGAAACCAGCTCAGAAGTCGACGTCGCACCGCTCCAGCGGGCGGATTGCGGCGGCGGCAGCTGCGGAGATCCAGGAGACACCACAGGCGCCGATCGACCAACCGAAGGGCCGAGCGCGCCAAAACGCGGCCCCGGATACCGTGCCCGACACAGCAGAGAAGCCGAAACCGACGCGAGGGAGGCCACGAGGGGCAAAGGCTGCCGCGAAACCGGCGGATGCAGAGCCAGAAGAGGAAGACTCCTTTGCGCAAGATGCGACATCGCAACAGCCAGCTCCTAAGCCGAGGGGTCGCCCAGGACGAAAACCCGCCGCGGCAAAGACTGAGATTCTAGAGACACAACAGCCAGAGGACGATACAATTACGCACGATTCTACACCTCGGAAGCCAGAACCCAAGCCGACGGGCCGTCCAGGCCGAAAACCCGCCGCGGCAAAGACAGAGATTCCGGCGACACAGCTGCCAGAAGAGATGGATGTTGACGAGGAGGGGCATGGCGAGCTAGAGGACCTGCCACCACCACCGTCTAGCGGGTCTTCTAACGCGCCCTTCCGCGGAGCGGTCCCCTCGAGCGTTAAGAGCCAGCGAGTGGCGGACGTTGATATGGGCGACCCATCGCTTCGGCGGAGGTTAGGCGAGCTCACCAAGAAGTACGAGGCTCTGGAAGCCAAATATCGGCAACTACAGGAAGTCGGGACAAAGGAGGCGGAGCGGAACTTTGACCGGTTCAAGAAGCAGGCCGATGAGAGAGCACAGAGTGAGTCTGCCATCCACCAACTGGAGGTAGATCGCCTTATGCTAACCGAATCCTGTCACAGCATCTAAAGAACTGATCGCCGAACTGAAGGCTGAGCTGGCGGCCCAGACCTCCCTTGCCAAAGAGGGGCCGAAACTCGAAAAGAAGATTGAGGATCACGAAGCCACTATCTCGTCGTTGCAACAGAAGATTACGGAATTGACAACCTCGTTATCCACCTCTAAAGCCGAGAACAAGACCCTGAACACGAAACTGGCGGCGAGTCGGTCCGCAGAAGCTGCGCTTGCTAAAGTGCCGGGCAGCGCTGTCAAGACTAACAGTCAAGGCATGCGCAACGCGGTTAACTCCGAGGTCATCCAGACTGCTCAGATGAAGGAGGACCTGTACAGCGACCTTACGGGATTGATCGTGAGAGGGGTCAAGCATGGCAAGGAGGACGTTTACGACTGCCTCCAAACGGGGAGGAATGGAAGTAAGTGCATCGATGTTGGCAGTCGTAATGCTGGCATGTTCGCTAACCCCTCGACCTCAGCGCTCCACTTCAAGCTCTCCATCGAGACCGACATCAGTGGGGACGGATTCGAAGAGGCGCAGGTCACGTATCAACCGCAGCTTAATCCCAGCAGAGACAGGGATCTCATCGACATGCTGCCCGACTATCTCGCCGAGGACATTACGTTCCCTCGGCCTCACGCTGCGAAATTCTTTTCCAGGGTCACGAAGGCGCTTATGGAGCAACTGGAGTGAGTGCGGCGTAGTCTTGAGAATTGTCAGTGCGTTGCTTTGCGTTCTGGTTTCAATAGCGTGAGATACCCCGGGAAACGGCGGAGTTGATGCGCGTTGGGGCTGGTTGGGGATGATTGGGATGACTGGGAAAATGTGCATGCAGCGGCGTAATGGGGGAAACTTTGCGAGGTGATGCCGCGCTCGTGCTATCGGCTAGACCGTAGAGACGAGCTGGCGAGGTCTCGGCGATGGTGCGGATTATGGGGTTAAGCTGTTTGGTTTTCCAGTCTGCTGTTATATACCCGCAAATGCGCCTGGGTTCTAAACTGATTGATGAAGGTCGATACTTGTCTGAGAGGCCTCGTAATGTATCCTTTTAATGATAACACGTGTGTTCGACAACACTTGACCGAGTGGCGCGTGGGAGTTATCGCGTCCCTAGGAGTTCATGCCGTGGGATCATTACGGAGACTTTTAACGTGGGGGTAGAGGGACCTTCCGGGTGGAGGAGGACCCGGAGGGTCCTGTCCTTAAAAGTAGCTGCGGCTGCTGCGACTGGCCGGTTTTAGGTTGACGTCGCGTCTCGGACAGATCAATTCCCCACGTGGACTTCGGCCGACAACCATCCCCAGTGTTCCGCCAAAGAGCGCTTCGCCGGGCCCAGCAACACCAGGTAAGGCGATCCATAGCTGGAAATACCCGGAAGAGATAACCGGGCTCACTGAAAGTGTCGAGCCAGCCGACCCGCGACACCGCGCCCCCTCAATGGACCCAGCCGGAACCGACACTTCCGCTGTCTCCGTCCGCTTTGTTCACGACGACCCATTCGCTTCCTCCATTTCTCGCCCCGACAGCCGAACCGGCGCCCTTTTCATATTCTAGACGATCTTTTGCATACAGTCGCAGACATGGCGGGCATCACTCGTTTTGCCTACTTGGCCATCGCCGTGGCATTCCATCTCGTGTATATTCTGTCCATATTCGACATCTACTTCGTCAGCCCCATTGTGTCGGGCATGCGACTCTTCAAGGTTGAAAGGAAGGGTCCCGATGCGGAACCTCCAGCCGACCGCCTGGTACTATTCGTCGGTGAGTATAATCTCCGAGCGCCGGTGCTTCGTCGTGCCTTTACCATTATGCGCTAACGCGCGCTCCTTGCAGGCGACGGTCTTCGCGCCGACAAGACATTCCTCTCCTTTCCCGATCCCTACCCCAAGACCGACGAAGACCTTGTTCCTCGACCGCTCGCTCCCTACCTACGATCGCGCGTCCTCGAGCATGGGACCTTTGGCGTTTCCCACACCCGTGTCCCGACGGAGTCCCGCCCTGGCCATGTCGCGCTCATCGCGGGGCTGTACGAGGACGTCTCTGCCGTCATGACGGGGTGGAAACACAACCCAGTCAACTTCGACAGCGTCTTCAACCGGAGCAGTCATACGTGGAGCTGGGGCAGCCCTGATATCTTGCCAATGTTCCAAGACGGCGCCGTTCCGGGCCGCGTGGACGCTTATTCGTATGGGCATGAGTTCGAAGACTTCTCCCAGGACTCGACAACCCTTGACTACTGGGTCTTTGACCGCGTCAAGGAATTGTTCGCTGAGGCGGCGCACAACGATGAGCTGAACAGGGCCCTGCGCCAGAAGGAGGTTGTCTTCTTCCTCCACCTCCTTGGCTTGGACACTGCGGGGCATTCTTATCGTCCCTATTCGAAGGAATACTTGCACAACCTTCAGGTCGTTGACCAGGGCGTCAATGAGATTGTGGAGCTTATCGAGAGCTTCTACGATGACGACCGCACAGCCTTTGTGTTCACCGCCGACCATGGCATGAGCGACTGGGGCAGTCACGGTGATGGACATCCGGACAACACTCGCACGCCCCTCATCACTTGGGGCTCTGGAATTGCCAAACCCGTCCTTACGCCAGGTACTATCGCCCCGGGTCACGACGAGTACTCGGCCGAGTGGGGGTTCGACCACATTCAACGACACGACGTGAACCAGGCCGATATTGCCGCGCTCATGACGTATCTGATAGGCGCCGATTTCCCCGGCAACTCTGTGGGCGAGCTCCCCCTTTCCTACCTCTCGGCGAACAACAAGGAGAAGGCCGAGGCGTCTTTGACCAATGCTCGTGGCATACTGGAAATGTATCGAGTCAAGGAGGAAACCAAGAAGCAGGCGGAACTGCGATACCGTCCGTTCCACCCGCTCAGTGGGGAGGGGCATCTGCCGGAAGAGCGGCTCGCGTCGATCCAGAAACTGGTCGATTCTGGGAAGTACGAGGAAGCCATCGAGGAGTCCGATTCGCTCATGCAGCTCGGCCTCCAGGGGCTCAGGTACCTCCAGACCTACGACTGGCTCTTCCTCAGGGCATTGATCACCGTCGGCTACTTGGGGTGGATGGCATTCGGCCTGACGACGGTCATTGACCTCCACGTCCTTCAAAGCACTACCCCGGCCTCGAGGTCCTTTGCTAGCAACGTCGCGTTCTCGTCGATCCTGGTGATGCTGTACGCGTCGTTCATGACTTCAAAGTCTCCATTCGCCTACTACGCATATGCCTTCTTCCCGGTTATGTTCTGGGAGGAGGTATACGCGCGGAGGAACAGCTTGGTGCAGGGGAAGAAGGTCCTCCTTGGTCATATCCAGTCCAGTGCAACGCTGGTGCCATTCCTTTTGAACATGGCGCTGTATATTGGCGTGATTGTATCTTTGGTATGTTCTACATGCACCGCTAGCAACAGTTGCCCTCCGTGTTCTCTGACTAAACTGAGATTTACAGGCTGTGGGCTACATTCACCGCGAGCTTCTAACGGTCTTGTATCTGCTCGGCGCCTTCTGGCCCCTCACGTATGGGGTCAACTTCGTCCGGAAGTACGCCGCTCTCTCGGGGCTGTGGGTCGTCTCGTGTGTTGTCATGAGCACCTTCACCATCCTCTCCGCCATGAAGACAGAGAGTGTCTCTCTGATGTAAGGCAGAAAATACCGACTCGTTGGACAATTGTGCGGCTAACGTGTCCTTAGTATGTGCGGTGGCGCCTCGATGGTACTTGTTGGTCTTTTGTATCTCGCCTTCGAGGATGCGATCCTATCTGGATTCTCTCCACAGAAGTCCGACAAGGGAACAAACGCCTCAAATCTTTTGATTAGCCGGACTGTGATTGGAATACAGGTATGGCGGGTTATAACAAATGTGGATGCTTCCCGTTGCTAACTGTCTCCGCTAGATCGGTTTTGTCATGTTGGCCATGATCGTCACACGATCTAGCGCCCTGTCACTGCAGGCCAAAGAGGGCCTCCCCCTCGGCAACCAAGTCGTGGGGTGGATCGTCCTCGTCGTCCCCCTCTTCATGCCCTTTGCGCACCGCCTACAGCCCAACAACCACTACATGCACCGCTTGCTGGTGATGTTCCTCACATGCGCGCCGACTTTTGTTCTCCTCGCCATCTCCTACGAGGGGCTATTTTACGTCGCCTTCTCCATCACATTGGTGGCATGGGTGGGGCTAGAGCACCGCGCCTACAGCGAGAGATCGGCGCCCAAGGGCCCGGCTAGCCGGCAATTGAGCCGCTCGGCCACTGCGATTAACACTGCGAAGACCGTGCCGGAGAGCCGGCCTCTAGAGCTTGCGGACGCCAGGGTTGCGCTATTCTTCTTCGTCCTCCTCCAGTCCGCATTCTTCAGCACGGGCAACATCGCGTCTGTCACGGCCTTCAGCCTGGACAGCGTCTACAGGCTGATACCGATCTTCGACCCCTTCGCGCAGGGCGCGCTGCTCATCGTCAAGCTGATGATCCCCTTCGCCATCATCTCGGCGAACCTAGGGGTGCTAAACAAGAGGCTCGGGGTGGCGCCCTCGGCGCTCCTCATGGTGTCCATGGTGATCAGCGACATCCTGACGCTCTACTTCTTCTGGGTGGTCAAGGATGAGGGCTCGTGGCTTGAGATCGGGTCCACGATTAGCCACTTTGTCATTGCGAGCCTGCTCTGCGTGTTTGTCGCGGCGCTGGAGGGCGTGAGCGCCTTCTTCACGTCCGGAATGGAGGTGGCGCAGGATGACGTCCCCCAAAGCATTGACAAGGACGCCGACGACGGGACGGCGGAGCAGGTGAATGGGACGGGGAAGAAGACGATGAATGGGATCGCTTCCAACAGGAAATCGACGGCCAGGTCGAGGAGGTGAAGCGCCAGCTAGAATCACATGCGAAATATGCCGGGAGGGACAGGGACTGACGCAGTGCCCATGAGACCCTGATGGGCCTGCAATGTGCTCCGTACTGTACACTGGCAAAACAGTGGGCTATGCACATAATATAATGACATGCGGAATAATAATACGACGTAATCTAAACCCGCTTGATTGATGATTCCGGGTGTGTCGGCAATGCAGACGAGGTGTGATTACCCCTGGTTTGCGTGGCAGCTCGCCGCGTCCTGGGAGCGCGCCGCATCTTCGCCATGGGCAGGGAAGATCCCGGTTTCCCCTTTTCCCTCAGCCTTATTTCCTAATCGGGTAAATACCTCGGTAACTTTTCTGGCCTTGTGAAGCATGCTTTGTCAGCGAGCGAGAAACCCGACTTCTCGGTCGCCCTCGCAATATTTGCAAGTTGTCCCGTGCTCAGAAAAAAAAAGAAACAAAGTGGGCTTGCCTTTGTTCGATCGGCAAGCTAGCGCTAAGATCCGGTTTTGCTGCTTGATGTGCGGGGAACCGAGCCGCTAGCACAAGTCAGGGGCATAACTTGTGTTAGCTTCGTGGCGGCAGGTGTCAACTGTGCGCTGGAACAGATCATCAACCGGGGTCCTCTTCTGGATGGCACGTCTGTTGACTGTGCGGGAAGAGGTGTCCCTTTTGGAGGGTTGCCTCGCTGCGTGTTCTAAAGATTACCACGTGCGGAGTAAACGAAAAGCGGCTTCCGGTGGCTCGGAGGAAAAAAAAATGTATTGAGTGCTGACTGCGCCAAAGGCGGAATGGTTCGATGGCTGACAGGGGACGGCCCCTTTCAGCTCCATGCGCCCCATGGGGTCGGGATCTGGGGCGAAGGATTATGCATTGCGACCCTCCCTGGAGACGCGAGTACGAATTTGGGGCACAAAGCGAATTGAGCGGGCTCACACTCTCATGTTCCTTCCGCGGGCACGGTCGTCCCTTCCCCAACACCCGAGTCGTCTTCGGGCGAGAGGAAGGAGCAAGGCTGCAAGGGACTGTCATGGTCTACGAGAAAGGGGAAAGCAGACAATCTTTCTTTTCCCCTTGTGATCGACCCGGGGTACAAGTAGGTTGGAAGCTGCGCCTCAATCATTTGAAGAAATCAGGAAAGAGAAAGAAGCACGAGGTAGCGTGGGATGGTGCTACCCTCCCTCACGCGAGCTGCGAACCCCAGGTTTTAATTACTCCGCATCCCTCCTCTGCACTGAGATCCCGCTCTGTCCGCGGGGGCGAAGGAAAGGTTCCGAATTTGGGCGTTGCTCCGGGATTTCGCGGGATCATGGTTGGCTTACCCGGTCGAGAATCCCGCGCCTCTCGTCAGTGCTTTCACATGTCAATCCCTCGTGGGCGGCGCCAATTGCACATGACTGAACAATGCCCTTGTCTGCGTGCACTTTGAGGCAGCCTGCGTAACCGCGTGTCGAGTCATCCCGCCATGGCACCTGCCTAGGAGTGCTACCCCTCGTTTAGTTTGTTCTGGGTCACAATCACAGGCCAAGATCGTGGCAAACCCCGGGGAAAGGGAAGGCAGGCGCCAGAGGATTGCTCCGCTTCCTCCCGGTCCATCGGGTGTATTCCGCCAATGGCTCCTAGAATTCCCGATCCATGCACCCTCGATGCCTGTTTACGGTCGCCAGCATGATCTCTGCGAGCTCAGAGGCTACTCGCATCTCAAGCGAGGGGCACAGTTCTCCCGGTATTCGAAGACGGGGATGCGGGGTATCCGCCCCCCCCCCCCCCACGGGATGTTGGAACAGGTGCGGGCCAGCCCAGCGGCTGGAGACGCCTACGCAAACTACTCCCGATTTGGAGATCAGGCCCGAGAGCCAAAAGCCACTGGTGCCCCCGAGACTTTCCGCGCAGATGACGTCTGCGGAGGACGGACTGCGTTCACGCCCCCTCTCTTCATGCGAGTCGAGGACAACATCCATCTCGTCTTCGTCATCCGTGGCTCACACCGACTCCGGTGGGGTTGATCCTCTGCGTGTTGCCCCTCGCTTTATTTTTTGCATGCTTGAGCTCCTCGGGTTGGCAGAGTTCATCCCGACCTCCGGCCCAGGATAGTTGCGGGAAGTCCCTGCATATGTTTTGGCCCCGTGCTGAGCACGAGGTTTAATTCCCTTGTTACACGCGGGCTTTGGCCACTGCCACTGGTCTCGTGAGGTCAAATCCTCGGATGCCCTGAGCTCTTACAAATCCCCCCGCGAGATATGTAACACTGTATTTCTTTTTGGTGGCGAAGGAACGGGTAGCATTAGGCATCCCTTGGCTGTTGTGCTGGTGCTGAATGGCCCTCCTCGCTTGACATTGTGTCCCGCGCCTGTGGGAAGCTAATCAAGTGTGATTACTGGAGCTGGATAAGCCCAGGCCAAGCTTGATGTTATGGCTTGTCATCCGGAGTCGCCTGGACGTGCCCACCGGAGTCGGTGGAACTGTGGCACACGCCGTGCCGTGGGCGTAGCGGGCGCTCGATATACCGCCGCTAACTGATCTCCACCGAATCCGCTCCCGCGCAATGCTCCCCTCCACAATCGTCGTTCCACATGAAACTATGAAACTAACGTGGTAACGGGGCCGTGTACACACGCGCTAGCGCCCTTTCGAAATGAAGGGAGACGCCTGAGCCACGCCGTGAGCACCGCTGTGAGGTCAGTCCATCCAGGCCCTTTGGATTTCTCAGACTGACTCCGTACCTCGTACTCGGCACCCCCCTCCATTCTCCCTCCCCACCCACCTCCACCGCGATCCACAAGCTTCCAGTAACTCCGGCGCCGAAATCTGAACCTGAATTCCACCCCTTGACTCTGAGCACCATCCCGCTGGTTTCCTTTCCTCCACTCCCGGACCGTCGACATTGTTGCGATAGTAGCTTCCGTCCGATTCAAACCACGCGTCGTCATCCCGCCGCTTGTTTCCCACCTTCACCTTTACACGGCTCCCGCCGGATACGGCTTCGAGCCCTGCTTCCCGCCGCCAGTCCGCTCTCACCACAACGTTCTCGATGGACGTGGATACGAGCATGGTGGCCGAGTCTACCGCGTCGACTAAGGGGTCCTCGAGTTCGCCTCCAGCAACCACGGGCGAGGCTTCCGCCGACTCTGCCGGCTCCGGCCCGTCTACGAACTCCGGACAGCCGACGACCTCGACAGGACAGCCGAGCTTCCGAAGGTATGTAGCTTCGTGGGTTCAAGCGGGGCGAACCCTGTTATAGCATGGTGTGGCTAATCCTGCAAGCAGGCAACGAGCGTCAAGAGCATGCGAGGTACGTTCTTGATTCCATCAGGTGCCAGCCATGTCGCCTGCCATCTACTTCGCGCGGTGTGAGCACTGGATATCGCGACCCGGCGGCGCGAGGATGGCAGCACGGGAGATGGCCCCTGGAAATACGTCATACTAACGTTGGCCCCTGCTAGACATGCCACGCAAGAAAGGTTTGACGCCCTGTCCGTGTTCGAAGCTTTGGTCTATTGTCGAAGCTCACACGGCCAAACAGGTCCGGTGCGATGCGGCGAGCCTTGGTGTGCCCTGCACGAACTGCGTTGCGTTCCAGATCGAATGCCGCATCCCAGTCCCGAAGCGAAAGAAGGGACAGACCTCAGGCACGGAAAAAGAGGATAGGTTCGTCTTTGCCAACCCACCGAGAAGCCCATTTTGTTCCGCCCCCGTACCCCTATGCGTTGAGAGCACGGGGGCTAATCACCAACTCCCTGTGACACAGCGACCGAAGTGAACGTGGCGGTGCCGCCAAAGAGACGGCGATCCCTTCGCGGACTCTAGTCAGCAGAGCAGCTTCATTCTCGCAGAGAACCATTCCCTCGACCGTGACCCACACCGACGAAGGAACGCCCTCGACGCTCATCACGGAAGCACAGGCTCAAAAAGACCATGTGGACAACGGGACATACGTGAACTTGGTTATGAAACCCAAGTTCACCAGGGCTCCCATCACCGAGGCGGGGAGGGTTGCGTACCTCGGCGAATCATCGAACCTAACCCTCCTCGTCCACGATCGCCAGGGGTCCGAGGATGTGGTCCATTACCCCCTTCCGGAGAACGTCAAAGGCTCCAGGGCGCGACTTACCGAGCTTGACAACGTCGAAATCGAGATCCTCCACCAGCGGGGAGCGTTCCTCCTACCACCCCGTGCGTTATGCGACGAACTAATCGACTCCTACTTTACATGGATACATCCCATCGTCCCCGTCATTAATCGAACACGGTTTATGAGACAGTACCGTGACCCGAAGAACCCGCCGTCCTTCCTCCTCTTACAAGCCGTCCTCTTGGCCGGCTCCCGCGTCTGCAACAACCCGCAACTAATGGACGCCGGTGGTTCGACGACTCCGGCTGCGCTAACCTTCTACAAGAGGGCGAAGGCCCTGTACGATGCCAACTACGAGGACGACAGAGTTACCATCGTGCAGTCGCTGCTGCTAATGGGTTGGTATTGGGAGGGGCCGGAGGACGTGACGAAAAACGTCTTCTACTGGAGTAGGGTCGCCACCATCGTCGCCCAGGGCTCCGGCATGCACCGGAGCGTTGACCATTCTCAGTTGAGCACGGCCGATAAGCGGCTTTGGAAGAGGATATGGTGGACGCTCTTCACGCGAGATAGATCAACCGCTGTCGCGCTGGGCAGGCCGGTCCACATCAACCTGGACGACTCGGATGTCGACATGGTCACCGAGGAGGACTTCATAGAAGACGAGCCGGACAAGCCGAGCGACTATCCGCCGGACCCCGCCCACGTTCAGTTCTTCCTCCAATACGTTAAGCTCTGCGAGATCATGGGGTTGGTATTATCGCAGCAGTACTCGGTGGCATCGAAGGGCAGGCCAAAGACGGCGATCGACCTGACGCACAGCGACATGGCCCTGGCCGATTGGCTCCAGAACTGTCCGAAGATCGTGTACTGGGAAATGCCGCGGCATCACTTCTGGTCAGCCCTGCTTCACGCGAACTACTACACCACGCTCTGCCTCCTCCACCGTGCCCACATGCCACCTAGTGGTTCATCGCAAGCCACGCTCGAGTCTCCATATCCGTCGCGCAATATCGCCTTCCAAGCCGCGGCAATGATCACGTCCATCGTGGAGAATCTCGTGACACGCGACGAACTTCGATACTGCCCCGCGTTCATCGTATACAGCCTGTTCTCCGCCCTCATCATGCACGTCTACCAGATGAGGTCGCCGGTGCCGTCCATCCAGCAGGTTACCCAGGACCGTCTACGGAGCTGCATGAACGCACTGAAGGACGTCTCCCGTGTGTGGATAGTGGGGAAGATGGTACACACCCTCTTCGAGGCCGTCCTCGGCAACAAGGGAATGGAGGAGAAGCTACAGAAAGCGACTGGGAAGAGGCACAAGAGGGCGCAGCAGAGCCTTGCGCAGCTTGAGCAGAACCGGGCCGTCGACGCAACGAAGCGCAAGTTCACGGAAATGACGATGGGCTACCAGGTCAGCAACACACCTGGGCCTGGGGAGTCATATGAGCGCTCGAGGCCAGACTCGCCGAATCTGAAAGCCGAATCCAACGCCATGCCGCCGCCGACGTCGGCGCCCGAGGCCCCCCGACAGAGTACTGACGCCTTCATGGGGGGAACATCCCGCCCGCATACGCGGCCGACCACGCCATTTAACCCGTCATTCTCCATTCCAGGAACCCCGCCGGATCTCTACTTGGTCACACGGAACTCACCGAACCTATCACAGGCCATCTGGGAGAATTTCCAGCCCGACCAGCTCTTCCCCGAAAGCAGCATCGTTCCGTTCCCCCAACTATCGCCGGAGCCAGGCCAACAGAACGTGGATCCGAACCTCGTCTCACAGGTGCAGCCGGGCGCGGGCATCCCCACTGGAGTCCCCGGGCAGGTCGGAGAGGGCAGCGAGCACTTCCAGCACCATCAGCAGCCGCAACAGCAGCAGCAGCAGCAGCAGCAGCAGCCTCATCATGATGCGGGTAAGGCCTTTTTCGATGCCAGTCAGATTCGGCAGAAAAATAACGTCTTCCACCCGGAAATGGCAGGATACGGAGTACCGATGGGAAACCTATGGCAGACCAACTTCGACACGGCGATGCAGGAGGGCGAAAGCCCGAGCGACAGCTGGAGTACCGGTTCCGGGACTGGACAGGCGATACCCACGGCATTGAATGTCGAGGACTGGTAAGTTGTCGCCGTGTCTATTTGATGCAGGGGTTTCGCGTGCTGACGTTGTTAGGTTCCAATTCTTCGGCATCAATGCCGACTCGAACAATATGAACATGGACATGCCCATGTCCTAGTGGCGCGAGCGCGGCTATTCAAGAGGCAACCCTCACGCTTCGATTCATGTTGTATAAAGTCACAGGCGGGTCCAGTGCTTGTGGTCTGCGGTTTAGGGGGCCGGGGTTGTTACGAGGGGAGGGGAAGCGAGGTAATTTTTTGGGAGCATTTTCTGTTGTTATTGGCGTGCGTGGAGGATGGATATCTGGCGGGCACGGGCGAACTTGGATGGGTAAAATGATGATGAGAACATGGCGAGCGGGAGGGCGCGGGCGACGGGCGACGGATATCAAGCGATCGTGAACAGCACTATGTAGTGATTTGATTTCCATGTGGCCCGGGGCTTATAGTGATCGGCCAGTGGGACTTGCACATAGGGTGAGGTTGATAAGCATTCGGACCTGGAGTCCCCAATAGCAACGCTCTCTTTTTCGGTATGGAGACTCCCGATATTTACTGGGTGGGCTTATCGTGTGTAGTACTTGTGGTCATCTCGCGGATGTCCCGGACCTGCAACGGGCGGGATCTTCAACTGCCGGCTGCCTGGAATCCGTATTCAGATTCGAATTGGCCGGTGACGACTTCATTGAGGTTTGCAGGTCCCCGTGGGGACCACGTAAGGGACACTGTTGTAGCCCACTATTTGCGTTTTAACGCGCTGAGCGCTAGCGTTACAGGTAACGGACCCCGCTGGAAGGGGGCGGTGCTGACCCGCGTGGGGCCCGACCACAGGGCTGTCGTCAGCTCCAACCAGAAGGACTCGGTCCTTGGGTCAGTTCATTCCTGGATCCCAACGCCACTGCCCTCGAGCCCTTCGTCTCTCGTCCCTTGTTCCGCGATACACTCGACTCTGGACATCTCCTGCGGCGCGGCCGGAGAAAAGTCGAACAAGTACCCCTGAAACGACCGGAATTGGCACCATCAATGGGCCTAGGAGTTATTACGTAGCCGACCCGCCAATCCAACGACAACCCCTGTCCTGCACGCGACGACCGACTTCTGGCAACTTAACACCTCTTCATCTTGGCAGCACCAACGAGCACTGCCTTGCTCTACCACACCAACATCGCATCTCGCCTCCAGATCCGCATATTCCGAGTCGTACCGGACCGGCACCCGACTCTCACACCATCCTTGCCCCATCCCAACGCCAATGCCTGCGCCGACACCACCCATCCCCGCGCCGGCGCTCCTATGATCGCCCGTCCATCCACGCTTCCAGCGGCCACCTGCTTAGGTCCCATACTCACCCGGCGGGAGGGCGTCTGAGCCGCCGCCGCCGGAACTAACAGCGGTCTCGCCTCTCGTCCCGACCCCCACCCCCCCGGCGTACCCCGGATCCGACACGATCCCCACCCCCTGAAGGCGCTCCCATGTCGTCGACATTCCTCTCCGCCAGCGACGCCGAAGCCTCCTCCGTCCGGTCCCGCAACCGCCGGCTTATCAGCGTCGAGGGCGACGCCCCCTCGCGGGACCCCTCGGCGACCCGCGCCACCCCGCGCCTCGCCTCCGGCTCCTCCACTCCCCTTCGCGCCGCGAGCCCCGTTCCCTCCCGCAGACTAGATGCCGGCCCCCGCGAATCTGCCTCGCGGAGCCCGAGCGCGAGGGGGAAGAGCCCCGCCGGTGGGTTCGGCGCGGGGCTACTAGACGGGTCGTGGACCGCGAGCTGGAACTCGGTGCAGGACCTCGCGGCGGGGTGGCTGTCCCCCGGGACGAGCCCCAGCCCTACCCCCCGGCAGCTGAGCCGCGCGGGGAGCCGGAATGGCAGCCGGACGAGGCCGTGGGCGCAGGAGCCGCGGGCGGCGAGCTCGAGGCCGACGATACAGGACGTAGGGGCGGGCGTCATGGCGGAGAGGGAGGCCGCCCTGAGGGCTGCGAGGACGGCCAGCGTCCTGGAGAGCCACGACGGGGTCAACGGCGGACTCGACGTCTCGGGGAGGTTCAAGGCTAGGACGTCGGACGACCTCTCGCGGCGGGCCGGCGACGCGGAAGCGGACGAGGTGCACGCGTACATACACCACGTGCAGCCCGCCGACACGTACGCCGGCATCATATTAAAGTACGGGTGCAGGGACGACCAGTTCAAGAGGGTCAACGGGCTGTGGTCGCGCGACAGCATCTCGACGCGCAAGTGGGTCGCGCTCCCGGTGGACGCATGCGAGGTCAAGGGCCGACCGTGCGCCGCGCCGACGGACGCCGCCGAGGAGGTCGACCTGCTCGCGCCGACGCCCGACGTGGAGGAGGATGACTACGGGTGGAGGGGAACCACGTCCACGCAGCAGCAAGCCGAGGACATTTTTGGCCCGTCGCGCGCGAACGGCTCGGTGGCGCCCGAGGAGCCTAAGCCGGAGGATCCAGATAAGCCGTGGACGCATGTGCGGTGGGTCACAATCGACTCATTCAAGGAGCCCGTGGAGATTGGGCGGATATCAAAGAAGTCATTCGGCTACTTTCGCCCGCGGAGGAAAAAGAGTATCCTATCCACCGTGTCGCCCGCGTCTACACCCCGGCCGAGCAGTGATATTCAGAGCACGACACATATGTCCGGGGACGGCGCCGATGACAGGGGAGGCCCGTCGTCCCGGAGACAGAGCCTGCTTAGCAACCGGCCCACTGGCCTCGCGGCCGGTTCGGCGGGCATGTCGACGCCAGCGTCATCCCGCAGCAGGAGCAGGATGGGCAGCGCGGGTGCGGACGCCCGGCCGCTCTGGATGCGGCAGCCGGGCGGGATCGGCTCTCTGAACCGCAACGTACGGGCGCCGGGTCCGGAGAAAGACCCGCTCAACTCGTGGGCTAAGAAACACTTCCCCGCGCTGATACTCGACTCGCTGCCCTCCATGTCCGTCACGGGCGCCGAGACCGCGCAGCTGGGATTCTCCGGCGGGGGCGGCCCCGTCGCGGAGGCGCCGAGCGGGGAGGCGGCAGATCTGTCGCGGCAGGGGTCTGGGCTTGACCGTGCGGCTGCTGCGGTGGAGACGTGGTTGAGGGGCGCGCTGACGAAGAGGCCTGGAACGCCGACGAGAGAGGGGAGCGAGGAGAGGGGCGATCTTATTGAGCTTGCGGACACGCAGAGCGAGGACGGGAGGTCTCCTGCGAGGAGGCCGGAGGCGAGCGCGCCGAGGAGGGGAAAGAATAAAGACGACTAGAGTCTGTATATGTTTATTGCCTCCCCTGGTGATGGGGAAAAGGCCAGTTTTTTGTCAATAGCACGAGCTTGGGACGGCGATTAGTTTCACTCGACTTGGCTCGAGGTTTTCTTTTTTGTATTCATGGGCAAAGGCGTTTTGCGGAATGGTTTATAGATGGTGAGCACTTATGTTTAAATCGAATGCATCGTGTACTTGAGTCTCTTGTGAGCCAAATGGTCTTTTCACCGTTTAATGTTCACTTGACATGTGTTCCACTGGTGGATGAGACTCCTCGCATATCGGTTGCTTTTGATACCGCGGACCCGGGCCCCGGCAGACGTCAGCACATGCCAAGGCGGGAAAGCACCGGCCACTACTGTAGGCCACCTTTCCACCCGCCAAGCCCGCCAACGACTACACTTAAGCTCACAGCTCCAAGCCGCCCGATAAGATAAAACACCAATCTCCACGATGACGAACGCTCTCCAATAACAACTCCACCGCCCGCCACACCCAAACGAGAGACAACCGGCGCGCGAAAGACAGCAAGATGCCCATCTGCATCGAGTGCCGGCACCCCGTGGAGACGCTGTGGACGGAATACTCCGGCGCGGCGGGGGCCAAGGGGCACAACATCCGGCTGACGGTGTGCCGGGCGTGCGGCAACTTTTGCGACAAGTATGTCGAGCATGACTTTGTGGTCATGTTTATCGACTTGGTTCTTATCAAGCCGCAGGTGAGCATCCGCGCCCGTCTCTGTCCTTCCCCCCTTGGCTCTATTTGTGTGTACGGGGGAGGGGGACAGTGGCTTGTGGATGAGGGCGGGATGGAGCTGACGAGATAGGTGTACCGGCATTTGCTACACAACACCCTGATGCGCGAGAACGATCAGTTCGACGTGAGTATCTCCTATACAACCGGCAATACTACAAGCTGACAGTGCCCAGTCTTCCATCATCCGCCTCGGCGTCCTGCTCCTCCTCTTCGACGTCTACCTCACGTGGGCGCGCATAGAGAAGCAGGGTCTCCCCACTTCGAACCACGTCCTCAACCAGCTCGCGCAGCAGCCCATAATTATCCAGTACATGTTCTTCCGTAAGCATCCCTGCCTCCCCCCCACCCCTTCCCCTCACCTCTACAGCCCCAACTAACACCCCCAGTCCTCCACTGCACCCTCTCAACCCTCGCCTTCCATCTCTCCATCCGCCTCCTAACCTCAACCGCCCTCTCCCCCCTCCCCGCACTCGGCCTCCTCCCCCGCTACCCGCGCCCCAACTCCGTCTCCACCGCCCTCCTCGTCTCCTCCTCGACCAAGCTCTTCCCCATCCTGATGGTGATATGGGAGTACGACGTCCCCGCCGCCGCGCGCTCCCTCGGATGGGCCGTCGTAGCCAACAACGTCGAGGCGCTCAAGATCCTACTCGGCTGCTCGTATGGTGTTGCGGCGCTGCTGGCGGGGGTCGGGGCGCTGGCGAGGTGGGGGGTCGGGAGGGCGGTGTTTGCGGCGGTGGGGATCGAGGGGGTGGATGATGGGCTGGGGATCAGGGCGCTGTGGGGAGCTGGGGGTTGGCTTGCAGAGCTGTGGGCGGGGGTCAAGTAGATGCTGTGCGTTATAGCTGCATGTTTAAGTCACTTTGCTGTTCACCGTGTCAGGTGGCCAGGTGCCATGTGTTGCTGTCCCAACTTCCACGGCTCCCTCGCCCGGATCCAACGAAGCACGATGCCAAGATGCGTGACATTCCTGCCCTATCAATGGTATAACAAGCCATGGGGCGAAGAACAAGCCATGGGGCGAAGAACAAGCCTTGTATCCCAGAAAACAACCGAAACGCCCTGCCCAGCCAAATTGCCCAAAAAAAAGATGACGTCCTCTCGCTCTCTCCTCACTCTCCTTCCTCCTCTAAGTGATACAAAGAAAAAGGGCGCAGCCCACGCTCCTCACGCCCCGAGCCATCAAAACCGCCCCTCACTCTCCACTCTCCACCTCCCCTAATTTCTCCTGCGACCAAAGGTCACACAGTCGGCGTTGCACGCGGGTATAGTAATCGCAATCGCAATCGGAATCGGAATCGGCGGCTTCAGGCCCGGAGGGTGCTCCGCTTCGGCATCTCGAGGGGATTCAGTTGCGCGAGGTAGGTGACAGCCCACATGAGGTAGCAGCATATGAATGCCATGATCAGCGAGGAGCGCCAGATCCTAGTTCGGGGCGCATCGTCCGTCAGCAAGCTAAGCTCCCCACAGCAGGCATCTGTGCACCCTAGATGGGAATGGGGGGCGGGGGGTTGAAGGGTGGGACGTAGGGGGCGACGAACAGCTGCGTGTCCTTGGGGCAGAAGCGCGGCACAAAGACGTAGGCGCCCACCGACGCGGCCGCCGCGACGGCGAGGACGAAGAAGATGACGAGGCTGGGTTCGGCTTGCGTTAGCTTCGGGGTTGTTCGCGTGGAATATGGCAGAAATCGGCTCGGGCAGTATCGGGGATGGGGGTTTCTTACAGGCCCATGGTTGTGTTTCGGTCGAGATGCTTCCGAGGTGCGCGCTTTCGGAGATGGGATGGGAGCTTTGGGGGGGGGGGGGGG